>JAASFY010000788.1:0-15632 GCA_023334035.1 Globisporangium okanoganense
AAATAAATGTGGTTCACACAATAAAAACGATTGATGGTGTGAACCACATTTATTTAACGATATTGGTGCCGGTCAAAATGATCACTTGCGATGGCACCGTCCTCTTTTCAAAAGTCATTCCCCCTAACATCCTTGTTTCGGATGATCTTCCGAGTTGGGGTGGTCCACGTAATTTTACCATTGTAGTAAAAGTGCTCCAAATAAAGGGTGCCGCCTTTGACATGCACTTTAGGGTATATGGGCAAAAGCTCCCATATGTACTGTTGGCTCCTTTTCAAAATTGCAAGTGCAATGTCAAAAATGTGCTGTCAGTGCGTGTGGGATCTATGGGCGAAAATAAAGTGCAATATATATTTGAAAGGTTATATAACGGTATATCATGTTTGACGGAGTATCCAACCCTCGTGTATGTGAGGTGTGAAGCTCTACATAGAAATACGGTATATTATATTATTTGGGGGGAGCGAGTGAGAGCAGCAGAGGTGTATGCTACGAGGGAAAGCATACACTCCAGGTCAACGATGGATTATTATAGGGCTGCACATGCCTAAATAACGGAGAGACGCAGTGCTTGCGGCGAGCCAACCATTTTCCTACCGCATACGCCGCATGGGTCGAGACCCGAGCGCCGCTGGCGGGAGGTCCCTCGACCCAAAGAAGTCGATGATGTAGTCGAGACAGTCGCTGAACGCCGGCAGGTCGGACTTGGCCGCATTCGCCGCCGCATCACTCTCGTCCTCAACCTCCTCGACCCAGTTCGGATCGGCCTCTCGGAACGCAAACTCCTCCTCGATGTAGTCAATGTAGCCGTACTCGCGGTAGTCGTGGAAGCTCGTGTCCATCGAGGTCCCCATGGCACTGCTGGCGCCTCGCGAATATAGATACTGCTGCTGGAGCTGCTGCTGCTGTTGGCTGTAGTCGCCACCCCAGAGCACCGGCGGTGGCGCGACATTGGCGCCCGAGACGTTCTCGATGGCGTACTGCTGGCAGATCTCCATCATCTCGTCGTCGATGCGATGCTCCTGGCGCATAAGCTTCTTGCGGTCCTTGCGCAACCCACGCATGCGTCGCGCGATCTTCTCGTGGTACTTCTGCGCGTGGGTCTGCACCTGGCGCACGGAACGCGTGCCGATGAACTCGGCCACGCACTTCCACGGGCCCTGCGGGTAGAACTGCATGGCTTCGAGGAACCGGCTGTGCTCGTCCTCGGACCACACGCCCTGCTGCTCGGCTCGCATCGCCACCTCAGCCATGACGCATGCGGATTGTGTGACTGTGTGTTGCGAGATGGAAAGAAGAATGCCAACGAGTGGCGTATACAAATGGTGAACGAAAAACAGAGAAAATCGAAGAGCGCCAAAACTTGTGGATGAAAAGCGGCTGCAGCTGGACTTTTTGACTGATTTTGTCTGCGAGAGTGGGACCTCCACGTTTGAAAAGTGTGATACTGGATGTTTGTGAAGATAATATGTGATCTCGTGAATGTTAGGATAAGACAGCAAACAAATGTTGGCAAATTATCGTTTCGGCCGCGACTTTGCAAGTATTTTGCAAACTGTGTGAGCATCTTGATGCGATACAAGGCGACTCACAGGCGCACTTTTTACTGATACAGTATGTAAAAGCAGCTATTTTTCAAAGCTTTTCATAACTTTTTGAGCTAGATACCGTAGACGTCACAACAGCCAAAACCCCGATGTGCAGCTCGTCTTTGCGATGCCAAATTGTCAAATGTGTCGGCTTTGTGATGCCCGAATTAGCCATGTGTGGTAAATATTATGTTAAAGCGGTCATTTGTTGATAAAACCACACCCTAACGAAAAACATAAAACTGATTTGTTTTGTTCCCCTGGGTGTAGCACTTCTGAGTCGCCGAAAATTTGATGTGTATTATAGCCCCTTATGATGTCATGCAACCGCTAAAAATGCAGTGGACTCATCCGAATGAATCATATACGAAACGTCATTAGACTTGTAAGAAGCGGGTATGTTCTGTACCAGCAAGTAAAACCAGCTCCGAGTTTTTATTTTATTTCCTTTGATCCTTTTTTGCTGTTCTTCGTCTGCAATTCGTCTGCAAGACCCACACACGTTCATGATAGAACGGAATTGATGAATGAACAAAAATGTGTTGGGTCATGATTTTCAGAAGGGAAAAACAGTGGAGATGCGTTTTTCATGAAATTACAGTTTCGCAAAAAGTGGGACCTCCACACCTGCAATAGAAGCGCATCCTCACTGTTCTCAGGCATCACTCAAAAGCACAATCAAATTAATTGACGTTTTGCATGAGGCTCTCAAGCTGTATTATAGAAGACGCTTCTTCATTCGTATACCGGCACGTCTTGATGCTCGAGGTGTCGGCCACTTATTAGCACGATTTTGTCCTGAGTCTTGCGCCATTTAACCACCTTCACCCCAAGATTGGACAGAAATAAAGAAACCAAGAAAGAAACCTCGCTCGCCGCTTTGGGTTCGTTGCCATCAAGTCTTCTGGGATCAGTTTGTTTGCGATTTGCCAGAGCGCAACCCTCGGGGTGAAAGGAGGGTTGCAATCTGGCAAATTGCTATCACCACTTGCTGCTCGAACGCCGCAACCGACCAGTAGCGTTTTTTTTCCAACTGTATACTGTAGTTGAAGAGCGCGAACGAGAATTAATTGCCCCGAAGTCGAGATCGCAAACGAGATAGAGAGACTGTCACGAGACTGTCATCAAGAGAAAGCTCCGACCTTCAACGGTTTGCGCTTTATAAGTCAGCGATGAGCTCTCAAGTACGGGCGTGCAGCGAAAGTGGCCAGGAAGGAGGCACTTAAGCTGGGTGACCAACGATCATTCACCAATGGTGAACGCAGCAAATATCACATGAAACTCCGCCGGCTCACTCATGTTGCTCCGACGCATGATCGCACAGAAGCCAGAGCCACATACATGCATACACGTTCGCTGGCTGGTTTTCGCCACAGAGATTTCAGGATTCTGAAGGTCAGCATTCCTCCAGCATAACACATGACTACATAGTTGTGTAGTTTTCGTTTTCTCAAAGACTATTTTTGAATCATCCATTTTCATTTTGTAAATATTTACCACGCCACAAGCAATATTGCAGATTCGGTAGACTAAACCTATCATTGCGATCATTTTGGGTAATTCAGTGTACTTATGCGATTTTTTTCGCAATGCCCACTAAATACTCGCCTTTTTTCGTAGCAATTGAAACGCCCCCTCTCCTCTTTTTTTCATCGTAAAAGCGGAAACCAAAGCAAAGGTCCAAGACAAGGGACATGGAGCGCAACGGCGGAGGAGGCTCCGCGGTGGCAGCAGCTGGGCGCGTGGCGTACTATGCGCGTCTGTTACCACAGCACAAGGCCGCAGCAGCTGCCGATCACGTCCCCGAAGCAGAGGGGGAAGAAGAGATCGACGCGGTGGCCAGCGCTCTGCGGCGCGCGCTCGTGCCCGAGGACATTTTCTACCGCGTCGTGAAGGAGTCCAAGCTCTATGCAATCATCTTCAGTGGTGTTGCGGACGGTGATGATGGTGAAGGCGGCGATGCAGTGGATCGCAATGGCGAGACGGTTGTCGTCGTGCAGGAGATCACTAAGCACGGCGCGCGCTCGTCGTCACGCGGACGCGGCGGCTCGATCCACGACCAGAACGGTACGATTCGTACCTTCTCAGTGACTTTGTGTGTTGATGTCTACATAGTATTTCTGTGTGTGAATGCGTTACTCACGTGTACGAACGTGTATGTGCTGTATAGCGTTCAGTGTGAAGAAGATGCCTGAGGAAATCGTCGCGAGCAGTGGACGGCTCATGTGCTTGTTTGGCTCGCAGAACGCCGTGACATGGTTCATCCAGCTCAAACACGTGGAGAATGCGTACATGATCCTGTCGATCAGAGACCAGACCGACGTGTCAACGCGCGGCGCCAGCTTTCGCGGAAGCGCCGAGAACGTCGTGCCCATTGGGGCGAAAGAGACTGTGTTTCTCGAGAGAGTGACTGCGATTCCGACTGACGAGGAAGAAGAAGAGAGCGATGAAGCAGCAGATCGCCCAGACGCCAAGGCGTTCGAAGCCACCGGACGCTTTTATTACCGTGTGCTAGTGCCGATCGAGCTCCGCAAGGCGCCCGATCTGCTGTCCCCTGTGATCTCGCGACATGTGTTCAAAAATGCGGAGGAGATCATCGAGTGCAGTCAGCTGTACAGGTGTCCGCAGAGCTCGGTGATGTTCGTGAAGCTCGCGTACGAAGACGGGTGGCTGTTCGAGACGCTGAACTCTGGCATCAAAGTGCTGGAGCGACTCGCGAATGAACCAAAGATCGAGTACGGGCATTTCTTTTACGTCGTGCGCATCCCAGTCGGCATCCGTGTTGCACCCAACATCATGGCGCAGCGGGCGGGAAAAGGATACAAGCTGCACTCGATCGTCGAGGCGTCACAGCGGTTCACGCCGCCAGGGAGTAAGATCACGTATGTGCGCGTGTGCAAGGACAAGAACAGTCGGTGCGCGTGCTCGCAGACGCATCAACAGCAGAACGGGTCTAGCAGAAGTCCACGTGGTGGTGACGAAGGACATGCGATTGTGAGTGGCCAGGACGGCGAGGACATTCCAGCGTACACGTCGTGTCACGGCGGTTGGATTTTTGAAACCACGATGGATGGACAGGTTGTGCTCGAGCCGATCGTGAAGCCTGCGCTTCGCCAGGTCGAGCGTCTATTCTATCGCGTGCTAGAGGATGTCGACGTGCTGCCTACCCCAGCGTTCACGCCTCAGCGATCTGGCGCACGGACGCCTGGCAAAGGACAAGCTCCACCGAGCCCGTCGTCACGAAGAAAGCGACTTAGTGGGACGCTGATCGAGTGCAGCGAGCGTCTTGTTCCCGTGTTGCCAGCGCCAGCGACTGATGATACGCCTGCAGTGCCTGAGATCGCGTTTGTCAAGCTGCGACACGATGTCGGCTGGATCTGCGAGCGGAACAGCCAGGCGCCGAACCATTTAGTGCTCGAGCAAGTCCAGGGCTTTGCTGTGACGCGAGATCTGCCCAAGTTCTACCGCGTGCTCGTACCCGTGTATCTTCGCTCTGCGCCTGACTTTGAGTGCCCTCGCCTGCCTGGCGTCACGCCCATGGCTGTCGGCAGTGTGTTCGAGAGCTGTCTACAATACACACCACCTGGCAGCAAGATCACGTACATCAAGGTCGCCAGTGAAGCGCTGCAGAGTCCAGGAACGGGTAATGGCAACGGCTGGCTCTTTGACCAGACCCCCAGTGGCGACAAGGTGCTCGAGGCTGTGGACGAGGATCCGGAGAAGAAGAACGGCAAGTTCTACTACCGTGTGGTGTGCGAGAAGAAGGAAGTGCTGCTGTCTCCAGAGAGGAACAGCGAGGTGGTCAAGTTTCTTTTTTCGAACACGATCTTCGCCGCGGAGATGGAGTATACGCTGCCGCGAACACAGGAGACGTACGTGCGGCTGGCGAAGGAGAAAGGGTGGGTTCAGCTGGACCCGCTTCCGAAGCGCGAGGGGGAAATTTCCGAGAATCGGACGCTGATACGCATGTCGGAGGATCTCTACAACTTGTACTGCATGCCACCCAGCTGGGTGAGCGTGGGCTTTCCCAACCGCACGTGGTTCAAGGTCCCCGACGAGAGCTGCCGCACGATCCTCGCGGAAGAGACCATGCTGCAGATCCAGATCTTTGAGCAGCGCAACGTGCTCGCGACGTCGTCCCAGGGCCGCGACAGCGTTGCACTGTCGCGCCAGGGGACGTTGACGCTCGAGGACGGCGAGGTGGAGTGGAAAGTGACGCTGGAGGAAATCAAGCACGCGGCCAGTGCGCTGCTGTTCACGTTCCCGTGGAAGCAGGTGTGGTGGATCTTTGAAGTGGACGGGCCCGAGGACAAGCACTGCGTCGAGCTGCAGCACGCGTTGCGCGGCGGCTTCCGGTCGATTGTCTTCGACGGCGAAGTGCTCTGCCAGAACCGCAACGTGAGCGACATGCTCTGGGACGCCGGCAGCGAGTTCAGCTTCACGTGGCAGAACCACACGTTCAAGGTGCTCGTCACGCTCGAAGGCGCGTTCTTCTCGCAGTATTTACAGTTCTACAGCTACGCGCTGCTCGTGGACGAGGAGGAGATCGTGCCCGTGGCGTTTTAAGAAGAGGTGCCGGTAATGCGCATGAAAGGTATAGTCGCCTGCTGACTACGGGTAATAATATGAGCGAGTGTGCAGATAAATGAGATCAAGAGAGCGCTTCGGAGATTCCGGTGATTGCTCGGATGGGCTCGTGTCCGCGACCGCATACTGTAGAGCGAATGAGAGTCGAGCGCGTACTTTTTCGAGAGCGTGAGTGGATAATTCCGGAACCCAAGCGCGTCCGTGGTCCAGCGAAAGCAAGCGAACCCACGTCCTTTGTTTCTCGTGGACGAAAGTGCGATTTCATGCTGGGGAAATATTTGCGCTTCCAGATATCGCACAGTCACATGCCAAGCGCTCGCACCCAAAGGCTTAGTCATGTGGACGCAGTCCTCAAAGATTTTACGTGGACGCCAAAGGACATTCGATTTCCAGGGCCACACAATGTGTTTCCCGCCTACGGTATGCCTGCGATAATAATACGGGTGCGCCTCAATAAATTTGCTGTTGTCTCGGAGAGAGTTTCACCGAAAGCCACAAATTTCATGATATTATTTGTAAAATAATACTCTCTAAAACGCGAAAAGCCAGAAAATCTATCAACAATGAACAACCTCTAAATTTCGTCGAGCTGACTGAGGTTGGCAAATGCTCACGCGAGTCGCTTGAGTTGGGTTCACCACCACAAAATAACACAGCAACCGGCAAAATATTACAAAGCACGCGCACCCGAACCCAAGCTCGCTCAACAATACATGCACACAATACAGGGACGTTTGCTACGGACGAAGACAAAATAGTACTCTGGTGAAACTTCAGGTGCACGTTGAACATTGACTTTGCTGAGCTCAGCCGTGAGCAACCAACCCCATGAGCTCTCGTTTGCACCATTTAAAGTGTTGCGTCATTTGAAGCTGACTGCATTTTTCTTATTGTGCAGGTCGACATTCTCGAGTATGCACTCCGTTGATGCCCATTGGGAGATCGTCCAAAGGTTCACCATTTATCGTGTTCATGGAGCTCGGCCCCGAGTCCAACGCAGATGTCCATTTTCAAATTTGCAACCCCCAGCGGCAATCACCAACAAAAAGCAATGGCCATGTCTCCTTCCAGCTCGACAGTCAACCAGAGCGTCTGGACCCAGGACGAGCACAACAAGTTCCTCGAGGCGCTCCGCCAGTACCCACAGGGACCATGGAAGAGCATCACCGAGTTCATCGGCACGCGGTCGGTGCGCCAAGTGCAGACCCACGCGCAGAAGTACAACGAGAAGGTCGTGCTGCAGCTGCGCGGGTCCCAGAAGGACCGCAAGACCTGGGCCAGGCTCGAGCACCACGTGGACGACGAAGTCCTGAGCTTTTGCACTAAGAGACCTGGCGCAGTCGCGCTGGAGAGCTCCGATGGCTTGGCCTCTGAGGCCGAGGCCCAGAATCTGGACTTGTTTGAGGACAGCGACGACGTGGCCCTGCGAGAGGCGCTCGCATGGAGCTCTCAGGACGACCTGGTCTTCACAATCGATGCTAACTCGTCGCTGCCATCGTTGGAAGAATCCCTCGATTTCCTTATCAAGCACCTCCTGGACGCCTAAGAAATCCTAGGCCAAACTAGCTAAAACAGCTTCACCACCACCACGGTACGAGGCACTCCGACACACTGGCGGATCGCTCAGGCTTGTACACACAGACTGGCAGCTCAGACCCAGTCCCTCGATGAAATCCATCTAAAATTAAAAAAAATACAAACTGCAATTGAAGCATTCATTAAATCAAAACCGGTAACCGGATTTACAAAGCTGAAGCGATTTGATTGGCCAATCGAGAAGCAGACGAGGCAGCTGATTAAAAAACATTCGACATATTTACCGGCATTCCGACTTTCGGAGTGATGGTTCCATCTGATTTGCATGCGTTTGTTGAACTGTACCCAACCCGAATGAGGGGATGCGCTCGGCGCTCAGCTTGTGCTCCGAAGCGTAATAAGCCCCTGAGCCCCACATCTCCTGCAAATGGCCGTTTTCACTTGCGCTTTTGGCTCGAGAAGCTCAACACATCCACTCAAGTGCATCATGCAAGCAGCTGATGACCTTGTGAGCTCTGTTTGTGTGGCTGGCATGCGTCCACCTAGAATATCCGACTAAACAGGAAAGCTGTCCACGTCAAGTGGATGATTCTCGCGCCCGCCAGTCATGACACACGGAACTGTTTGCCAAACTGATAAACAGTTCAATTGCAGCGAAAAGACCACTTCGTAATACTGAAATGTGTACCACGAACTCTGATATGGCGCTCACCCTTGAGCCAGACGCAATATGTTCACTATATAAAACAAAATGTTTGCTATAAAACCAGTCGAGAGCAGCGAGCGATTTGCAACATGCGGTTGCAAATCGCTCCTTGCTCTCGTCTCCGACATTGAGACTCAATTAGTGTACCCAAGTGCACTCGAGCAACGGGCTTTTTCTCTCTCGCCGCGTGCCTTGCTCTGCTCGCTACTGTGTGGCTCGCAGCGCAGCAGCAAAATGGCGCTGAACTCACCAAAATTCACGTCGACAGAGTCCTCCACTGGTGACGCGAATCCACTAGAAAAAACGCACAGTAATAATTGACCAAACGCGCACAAAAATCGGTAAACAGCGCAATAATCGAGCCAGGGAAAACCTGGCTTCGGAACATCGTCACCCCATCTTTTCTCATTCCTTATGGCAGCCTCAAGTTTTTCCACGCTTGAATACTCGAAAATTTTGATTGAATACTCGCATCATCGCGTGGCGTCTCGAGGGACACCAAGAGCTGCTGGCTGGCGGGTGCACAGCTCTCGGATATTTTCAAAGTGCCGAGTGCCCGCGAGCCACAAGTTCGCATTGGCGGCAGTCTCACACGCCCGCGAAATTACCTACTCGCACTATCGCTGGCGCGTGCAGAGCGCAGGCGCTAAACTTCACTTACAGTTCGGAATGACGGTAAATCGGAGGTACTTGGTTGAAGGAACGTATCACCGATCGCGTGCTGCTGGTCTACAAGGCAAGCATCAGATTCCACAACCAGCGTTACCATCTGGGTTTCTACTGACTTATGCTGGTCCCCCATCGCCGGACATCCAGTAATGTTCGGGATCACTGGCTTTGACTGACCAACGATTGATCGAACTGGCCCACCTTCACACACAACACACAGTCAGCCATCGAGTCCGATCTTTACAGCCATTCTTGCTTTTGCTCGCTCTCAACGCACTCATTCCCATCGAGCGCAGCCATTCCCACCGCACGATAATGAGCGCCACCACCATGCACACCAAGCGATCCAAGCCGTCAGCAGCACCATCATCCTCATCATCATCATCAACGGCCTTCAAGCAGGGCATCTGGACGCAGACCGAGCAAGACAAGTTCCTTGAAGCGCTGCGTGTCTTCCCGCAGGTCCCTGGCGGGACATTGCGGACTTTATCGCGACGCGGTCCATGCGCCAGGTGCAGACCCACGCGCAGAAGTACAATGAGAAGGTGATGCGCCGCCTGCGCGGCACCCACAAGGACCGCAAGACCTGGGCGCGCCTCGAGCATCGCATCGACGACGACGTGCTGAGCTTCTGTACCAAGCAGGTCGCCGGCGGTGGTGAGGCTACTGACTCTCGGGCTAAAGCTAACGCTGTGAGCTGCTGCTATGGCTCGGAGTTTGGCGAGATCGACTCGTCGTCGTCCGAGTACTCGAGCGCCTCGCAGGAGAGCCAGGACTCGCTCGAAGACGACCTCGAGGTGATCTCCTGGGACAAGCTCCACGCCGAGCCACTGGACAGCGAGTGGCTGTCGCTCGACGACTCGCTCGACTTCCTCATCGACTTTCTCGCAGACGAAGCAAAGTGAGCTGAGCTGAAGGACGAAGAAGGATATTTCGCTGATCGACTCGACTTCTTCCCACACGCCCGTCGTTGCCTCCGTCTGCAGACAAATCAATTCGCCGTCCTGTACTTTTAATAATTAATCCCCCAAGGAAATCACAAGCGAGCGAGCGAATAACAAGACTGTAGCGGTAGGACGTATACAAATACAATCCACACAGTTCAATTCTTATATCTCTGGTGAACGTGAGCTTGTCGTTGAGTTTGAATGTGGTGAATGGTGTCGCTTGTAAAGACAGCCCAGCAGACGACGAGCACGGATCAAAGAGGACGATCTGTGAGTCGAAGCGCAGCTGGAAAAGATTGCGCTGAGGCCTCGTCGCTCATGCATAACAACCTGGGCATCTGGAGCATTGACGGACAAGCTCATGCTCCACTGTACTTCGAAGTACCAGCAAACTCACATAATATTAGTACTACAAATCAAAGAACTCCTGTACACCGTGACCTTTTTGCGTCTGAGCTCCTGTAGTGGAATGTGTGATTTTAAAGGATATGCACCACATCGATACACATAAGCGTCTCGCACTTCAACACGCGTGCGTTGACAGCTGAGGAGGACACTTGATGCGTGACGTCAGACACGCGAGTCAATTTGCGTACCTTATGTGTGATGAACATACCACACGCAGCAAACGAAAGTAAACAGCAGCCGGTATCGAAGCGCGATCTGTGAGCCGGACGCCGAGGTGTTGGGAAGCGAATCGCTGTTACTGCTGGGACCTGAATGCAAAGATAAGGAGGAAATACCAGTCTATTACAATAGGAAATGCCAGGATGCCTCTTCTCCACCTTCGCTCAGCGGCATCTACCGCCGTCATACGCAACATTATCCTCGTGACGTGGATTCTGATGCATATTGAGCTCTCGAGTCACGGACGAGCTCCCCAATTTTAATGGCACTTCCAGCAAACGTCCGTCACCTGAGCGAGTCCACGAGCGACTGGATTTTCGCCCGCTCTCTCTCTGTTCATGCTACTGGATTTTCGGGTGCCGGTTACCTCAGCACGACCAGTGAAAACAGAGGCGCATCTGTCGACGAAACCCGTGAGGAGCTCCATTTGGACAGCTACAGTATGCACGATCTTAATATGAAGATTATCCAGATGGGCGCATCTTGTTCAGGACCAATTCCGGATGGGTACAGAAAAAAGACACTCAATTTTGTGGCCCGTTTTGCATCCAAAGTTCGCTCTCGTGTTTGTGTGTGTTTGCTTTTGGCAAAAATCATTGACTCCCACGCTTTCATATAGGATACATATTGATACACATGTATACACATGCACGCACCACTTTCATGCGCCGAGTAAACTGATTGTAAAATCTCCCCAATTGAGGCTCATAGATACGAAATCTTTAGACTTGATTATTCGAGCTGCATGGTACAGTACTGTAGCTTTTAAGCGTCCAATAACAAAGCCTGCGGCAATGCTATCAAATACAGAGCGTAAAACTGCGGTGGGTTCGTGCTTGTGATTGTGTCAATGCCGCCTTTACGAAGACACAAATTTTCGTCAGCGAGAAAAAGGTCCGCCGTTTTGCAATATTTCGGCCAGTGTGAACCGTACACCTGCGCGTGTCTGAGATTACTAGAGCCAGCGACCTCTTATAATAACATGTTTGGGTATTTGTAATAGCGAGTTATTGTATCAAGAAAGGATATGTTTATAGCGTTTTTTAGTGACTAGCAATATATCAAAGGGTATACGTGATTATAGAGTATTGCTTGCTCACCTCTTCAGCTCTCTCGAAAACGAAACAGGCCGTTACTGACAAAATCCAGTTGCAGCTCCTCATAAAATATTATAAAAAACACTAACAACAATAATCCCCTTGTTTCGTCTTCGCGAAGGCAAAGACGCGCGCTATTTCAACAGCAGCAATGCGGTTTTTCGTAGCCACGATTGCATATTTATCTGGACACTCTCCAACGGGTCCTTACACAAAAAACAATATTTAAGCCAAGCGCGAGACATGCCGCAACGGCCTTGAACCTCCAATAATTTCAACGGCTCTCTACAGTTTTGATACCAATCTTCAGCAGTTCGGTGGGGCAAGTTGCATTACTGCGCCTGGATTTTGATTGATCATCAAATAATAGCTCTCCATTTAAAGGCTTTGAGATTTGAAGAGCTCTAGCGCCAACATCAACACCATGAACAATGACAGAAGAGAGAGCGTGAATAGGCACTGAATGATACGAAAAATGATGCGAGCTACGAGCACGAAAATTGTAAGCGCGTGCAAAGAGCTGCACACCTACATGCTTGCGTGGCAAATCAATTATTTTATTCAAGCCATGGAGATACAAATATTTCAACGCTATTTGTTTGCTCACATAATAATAAAGTGGCTTTGGATTTTCGTGTGCAGCATTTATAACCGCAGACAGGCAGCGAGCGAGCAATCGGCCTCAGCAAATAAACTGGCATTGCAGTTGTCGTTTAGCGTCTGTCTGCCTGTTTATAGACCCATCTGACAGGCAGATTTCACGTGACGAGCGAGCACTTGGTCCCCCAGATGCAGGTTGCCCCTCTCCTCTCAGTTCCCAATCTCTCGTCGAGAGCGCAAGTCCGAAAGCCCAAGCTGCTTTATAAAACCCCAATCTAATCCGATTCCAACCACCAACCAGCCAGCATCACCACGCGTTTGAGGCTCGTTCTAATAATCAATCCCCAGCCAGCACCAGGCAATATTCAATCCACCATTCCTGCCCACCAACACTAGCAACAACAATGGTGAACAGCGGCATCTGGTCCGAAGAAGAGCACGACCGGTTCCTCGTCGCAATCAAGCAATTCCCACAAGGGCCCTGGGGCTCGATCGCCGAAGCTGTCGGCTCGCGGTCCGTGCGCCAAGTGCAGACCCACACGCAGAAGTACTACGAGAAGATCATGCGTCGCATGCGCGGCGTGCGCAAGGAGCGCAAGACCTGGGCGCGGCTCGAGCACCGCATCGAGGACGACATCCTCGAGTTCTGCAAGATCATGCACAGCGCGCGCAGTGCGAGCGGCCGGTCCTCGTCCGGCTCCTCGCCTGTGTCTTCCAAGCTCGCGAGCCCGACTGGCCCTATGAAGAAGGAGACAGGAGCCTCGGATGACGTCGGGATGAAATTGGAGGAGATCGACGAAGGTGCAATCGACAGTGGGGACGACTCGCTCGACCTGCCGTCGCTCGAGGAGTCGCTCGATTTCTTTATTGCCTCGCTCGAGCACGACGCCGACTTCCCGTGAAAGACAAACAAAACAAGTACAGTGTTGTATAGCGCAACTTGAGTCGAATAAGCATTAATACTATGAGTATTAATAGTAATAATAATTGTCTGAATGAAAAGCTACATTCTAAAACGTTTAGATAAACGACTGTGTTCGTGTGGTGGCTCTGGTACGTGCTAAATCACCAAACAAGACCCACGAGACCGTCAGCAAGTTGCTGACAGCAACTGGACCTTGAAGCTCACAATCATGGGGTCTGCTGTAAATGTGTTTAGTGCACGGTGTACTGAACTTAGAAGTATCTTCACTGAACGAGCAGCTCCTAGCAACTTGGGTACAGAAAAATAGCATTTCTCTCAGGACGATGCGCATTCGTCAACATACACCGTGTCACACTGAGATGCATGCGTGTCTTTCCATGGACATAATTTCCATTCATTTCGACTATCTGGCTTGCAAATGTCTGGATTATCTATGTGGTGGTGCTCACGATTGCTGGAGATCAAAGGCTTGTAGCCAAGGCTGCTTGGATGGAAATCGCTCAACGAACAAAGCAAAGCGAGGCTCAGGGCCACACACACGCAGCACGCAGACCCGCTGTTCGAGCCGATGGAATCGCACACAGACATACAAAATGCGTACATGCACAGTTGAATGTTGAAGTTTCAGCTGCTGGGCAATAATTGTGCGAGCAAAATCCAATTTGCTTCGCACAACAATTTAAATCCGCACTATTTAAATATTTTTAATTTTATTAATAGAAATGAGACGCAAAAATGCGGTAAATATGAAATAACGTTAAATACGCATGCTGAGTTTGTCCAGTCGAGCACTAAAAAAATGCGTCTCGGCTCATCACCTTCTGCAAAAATTCGACATTCGTTTTCCTATTTGAACCCATATGCAAAATAGCTGAATTTTAGGAAGATTTTCCTGCGTCATCAGTTTATCACTGAACCCAACTGCATACTGGTTGAGTGCAACTTCATATTGGTGCTGATCCTGGTCAAAGCGCTCAAACATTTGTATACAGCACAAATGAGTATAGCACAGTTATTATTATTTTTCTCGCAGTAGAATTTAGATGCAAATCTGATCAATTGCTATTGCTGTGTAATTAATTCAGACTTAGCTGTATTTCATTCAGACTCAGCAACGGTATTTATAATCAGCGAGTTATTTTGAATATCTAAACCTTAAATTCTAGGTTTCTTATTTTCGTTTTTCATCTCATACTCCTCTCTCTCTCAAAATCAAACTCAGCAAATATTCCCCAAGTCAAACTCGAGGTCCTCGTCGCTGCTCAGCATCTCCGCGGATAGATATTCAATGAGGAAGTCGAGCGACTCGTCCAGCATCGGGAGCTCGACCGCATCTTGCGCCTCGTATAACTGGAAGCTTCGTGCGGCCGCTGCCGTCTGCTGCTCAATCTCGAGCCCGGGGCTTCGTGGCTGCAGACGGCCAGGCGGGATGAGCCCAAAGCCCTCGCCGACCCTGCACACCTCGAGTGTGGCCTCGTCGATGCGGTGCTCGCCGCGCTCGATCGCGTTGCGGCGGTCCTTGCGCAGTCCTCGCATGCGGCGCACGATCTTCTCGTGGTACTTCTGCGCGTGGGTCTGCACCTGGCGCAACGAGCGCGTGCCGATGCACTCGGTGATGACGCGCCAGGGCCCATGCGGGTACTTTTGGATCGCGTCGAGGAACTTGTCGTGCTCTTCGCGAGACCAGACGCCGCTCGACATTGTGCTCTTGGTGGTGGGTTTATTGAGGTGTGAGGTTTTTGCTCTATGATGGTGCTTGTCGTTGAGCTGCGTCATGCGCAGTGAATTGAGGAATGAGTTGCTGTTCAGTGGAGCCTCGTGGTTGTGGACAAGTGTCCGTCCGATGCGCTTGCAGAGGTGGTGGTGGCTCGTCAACATGCTTAGCGGCTTGCTCTTGAGCTCGTAATTCTTGAATACCCACTGTTCGTTTGACTAGCTTGGCGGAGCTGATGACTGCTGGCTGGATGTGGACACGCTGCCCACCGGAGGGTTCGCTTACGAATGCCGCTCGAATCGTAAGCTGACGAGCCTTGGTGCAACAGGAATTAGTACTTGAAATCATCTTGCTCTGGAGTAAACCGCCGTACTCTGGATTTTCAGGATTCTCAGAGCCACACGATCTGCTGCAACAAAGGCAACACTCAAGTGCTCCAGGAGCACCGCATCATACATGGCTCGGGTCATTACCATTTATAGGATGTTATATTGCTGTGATGTATCGCGAGAGAAGATCACACACCTTGGGAGCTGGAACTCCCGCAAAGACTAAACTGTATTGCTTTGCTTGGTCTGTTGCTAATCTTGCACTGAGCTAAACATGCAAAGGCTCAGGAGCTCGCCGTCAGCGAG
>JAASFY010000789.1:0-15620 GCA_023334035.1 Globisporangium okanoganense
GTGCTATCGAAAAAGTGTTTTTTGGCGATGATTGGGCTTTATATCTACAGTCTTTGAGCCGAGCTTTGTTTTCAGAAAATTATTTTTTGGCTGCACGTTTGCAAAAGTATGGGTGCGCCTATAGTTTTTAGCAGCACTGTAAATTGAATGTGCAATACAGTTATTGCCTATGTTGACAATGTTGGCGGTATACAAACTCTTAGATAACCAACCACCTATCCTGTATAATACAAGATGGCCGGGGGTTAATATCCTTAAATATGAATAATCCGTAAAAACCTCAAAACTTCCGTAAGTACAGTCACACCTCTCATTACCGACCACCCTTCAAAATCAGAGACTCCGTAACATGGTCAAATCCAGCATTTGCCCTCTCTAAAATGGTAAATACATTGCAAAGAGCACAACGACTGCTTTGAGAAAAGCACAACGACTGCTGTGCAATAACGAATGGAGAGGAAATGCAGACAAACAGCAGATGGTGATCTTGTGCTGGCAAAATCACGACAGCCGTGGATGAGAATCAACAGGTGTCACTGGCACAGAGTAAACCTGTTATATTGTCTTCTTGCTTTGCACGAAAAACGCTGCAAACATCGGGCTTTGTATCTTATGTTTGACCAAAGTGCACATTTTCCTGTTTTTCGCAATACATTTCAGCGTAATAATCTGTCTAATTTGGTCAATTTGAAGGCATTTTTTGCCTTGGTCAGTAATGGGAGGTGTGACTGTACGATTTGAAAAGTTCATTAAGTCGGATGACTAATTTTGTAATTAAAATATTTAATTGCGTTTTTGGCGCTAAAATCCATCCATTCGTGGCGCGAATAACAAGAAGCTCCATAAAGCAGGCGACCGACAGGCAGGCAGGCGCAGCGACAGCTCTCCACACAAGCCCCACCATGTCGGAGACGACGCTCAACAACGTGTTCTGGGGCCACAGCGACGGCGTGCTCGTGCTCTCGGCGTCCGGCCTGCTCTGGCGCAGCCGCTCGACCGAGGCGCAGAAGAAGCTGCTCAAGGACGACATCGTGACGATGCTCTGGACACCCATGGGCGATAAGAATCACCACCTGAAGGTGTACCAGAAGGGCGGCAAGTACGTGCGCTTCACGGGGCTCAAAGCCAAGGACATCGAGCAGCTCAAGAGCCACGTCGAGGCGCAGTTCGACCGCGAGCTCGAGAAGGAAAAGGTTTCGTCGACCGGCGGCAACTGGGGCGAGATGAAGTTCGAGGGCCCCAACCTCAACTTCCGCGCGAACGATGCGAGCGTGCTCGAGATCCCGCTCGAGCAAGTCTCGCAGTGCGCGCTGCCAGGAAAAAACGAGGTCGAGCTGCAGTTCCACGAGGACGACACGGTCGCTGGCGACGAGGAGACGCTCGTGGAGATGCGCGTGTACCTGCCCCCGGGTGACGGCACGGACGAGATGATCACGGCTGAGGCGTTCCGGGACGAGGTGCTGCAGCGCGCCAACATCCGCAGCGTCACGGGCAAGAGCATCGTGGACCTGGACGAGTCCATCGGCACGTTCCTGACGCCGCGCGGGCGCTACGGCGTGGAGATCTACGGCTCGTTCCTGCGCATGCACGGCAAGACGTTTGACTACAAGATCATGTACTCCAACATCAACCGGTGCTTTTTATTGGAGCTGCCCAATGGGATCAACACGGCGTTCGTGATCAGCCTCGAGGAGCCCATCCGCCAGGGCAAGCAGGGGTACCCGCACCTGGTGCTGCAGCTGAGCAAGGAGGACGTGCACATTGATGTGAACCTATCGCCAGAGGAGATCAAGAAGTACAATGGCAACATCCACGAGCGCATGTCCGGCGCACTGCCGCAGATCGTCGCGACGCTTTTCAAGTTTATCATCGGCAAGAAGGTGTACACGTCGGGCAAGTTCAAGACCCACAGCGGCGACCGCGCAGTCAAGTGCGCCGTCAAGGCGCAGAGCGGCGTGCTCTTCCCGCTCGAGAAGTCGTTCATGTTCATCCACAAGCCCACGACGTTCATCCGCTATGAGGAGGTCGAGTTCATTGAGTTCCAGCGCTACGCCGGCCAGAGCGGCTCGTCCGCGAGCCGCAACTTCGACTTGCTCGTGAGCTGCCGGTCCGTGGGCGGCGAGCCTGTGCGCGAGTTCCTCTTCAGCGCCATCGACCGGCGCGAGTTCCCCGAGCTGAGCCAGTTTCTCACGTCGAAGAAGCTGCGCATCCGCAACCTGAAGGAGACCCCGGCCGGCGGGGCCGCGGGCGCCAAGAAGCGCGGCTTTAACGAGTATTTAGAGGAGTTGGGGCCTGAGGAGGGCGAGATCGAGGACGACGAAGAGGAGGAGGAGGACTCGGACTTTGGCCCAGGAGACGAGTCGGAGGTCTCGTCGGGCGACTACAGTGACGAGAGTCTCAGTGGCTCGGACGCGGAGGAGGAGGAAGACGACGGAGAGGAAGGCGGAGAGAAGAAGAAGAAGAAGAAAGAGAAGAAGGAGCGGAAGA
This sequence comes from Globisporangium okanoganense, assembly GCA_023334035.1. Taxonomy (NCBI): domain Eukaryota; phylum Oomycota; class Peronosporomycetes; order Pythiales; family Pythiaceae; genus Globisporangium; species Globisporangium okanoganense. The sequence continues at coordinate 2,488 of JAASFY010000789.1, forward strand.
AGAAGGACAAAGACGGGGAGAAGAAGAAGAAGCGAAAGACCAGTGAGGGCGACGGCGACGACGAGTAAGGAGAGAGAGGCCAGCCAGCCAGGAGAAATGAGAAGGTCGGCATGCTTTACGGTCTTTATTGCGAAGAAACTAAGGAAAAAGAATGGATATGTGACTCGAGAGCACGAACATGGGATGTTGCTGGGCTTTTACTGTTGTGCACGTCGTTCGTTACATCATTAGGCACCAGCCAATTTCAAGAGAGAATGACAATGCGCTTTCGATGTTTGTCTGATATAAGATGTTTTATGAAAATACAAGCGGCTCCTAACTTTCAATCTCAAAGCACATGCGGCGATGGTGGGGACTCGTTGTGCATCTTCTCCACTCGTTCAGGACGCCGTAGCCATCGTATTGCTGCTATTCACACTCGAATCGCTTGTCCAGTACCCGTATCTTCAGGAGTGCCAGGTTTATACCCACATGAGCTCTTCAAAAACTCGGTCTCATCGGTTGATCCGCTTCAAAACTCGCTCACGTCACGCCATCACATCCACCACTGGTCTTCTTCTATTCCACAGTTTTGTTCACTGTCTGTCACGTTGACAGCTTGTTCTTCTTGTTCTCCATCTCCTGCGCCTGGTGGTGCTCGAGTCTTCGTTTGCGATCTGCGGCGGCGGCCATCTGCGACGATTCCTCGCCTGCGACCGCGGCGAGCGCGCTCAGCTGCAGATGCGAGCCGGCCGACGACATCCCCGAGCCGTTCTCGGACGACGCGACCAGCGACAGGATGTCCTCGATGGACGAGTTGCGTGGGAAGCCCGACTTGTAGCCACTTCCACCGCCGCCACTGCCGCCGCCGCCACTGCCGCTCAGAGAACTCAGGTTCGTGAACGAGGCACACGTGGACAGACTCGACAGGTTCGAGAACGACGGGAAGCTGCTCAGGTGGTCCGACGAGCCAAAGCGCGAGAGCATGTCCGAGTGCGACGGTATCCGCGGCATCGACGACGACAGCTTGTCCATCGACGGTACACGCGGGAGCTTGTCCATGGACGGGATGCGTGGGATCCGGTCCATCGATGAGAGCTTGTCCATGGACGGGATCCGCGGGAGCTTGTCCATCGACGGCACGCGTGGCAACTTGTCCATGGATGGGATGCGTGGGAAGATGCCCGACGAGCTGCGCGGCATCTTGCTCAGCGGCTTGGGAATCTGGATCTGGTTCGAGTGCTCGGTTACCCTGTTGTTGTTCGCGTCGTTGGGGCTCAACCGCCGGTGGAGATCCGACTCGGCGTCGCGCTGCTGCTCTTCCTTCATGTGGCTCTGGGATAACGAGTGTGACGACGAGTTGTGCGCGTTAAACATGCGCTTCCGGTCGGCCAGCCCACTGGCAGAAGACGATGAGCCTTCCTCCTTCATGGTCGTGCTGCTGTTGTTGCTGTTGGTCCCGCTCTCGTTCTCGTCCTTGGCGCGTGGACTCGGCGGCGCGTGCTCCTGCAACAGCGACGAGAGCTGCTCGAGCGACTGGATACGAGGGAAGTACGCGTTCAAGCCATCGCCGATGGAAATGGACTTGACCATGTTGTGGTTCGCGTGGTCGTAATTGCCGAGCGTGTCGCCAAAGTTCCCACTGTTGCTGCCGTACTGGTGGTGGGTGTTGCTGCTGTTGTTGTTGTGACCGCCTTGGTGCGGCAGCTGGAAGTTGTCGATCGACGCCACACGCGGGAAGAGGCACGAGAAGCTGTCGATGGAGGACACGCGCGGGAACGACTCGCTCTGCTGCTGCTGTTGCTCCTGATGTTGCTGCGGCTGCTGTGGTTGCTGTTGTTGCTGCTGGTGTTGCTGGCTGCTACTGCCCTGAGAACTACTGGTGTTGCTGCCATCACTCGAAGACAGGAGCGAGCTGTCGACGCTCGGCCGTCCACTCACTTCATTATTTCCACTGTGAGAAGAAGAGTGACTGGAGGAACTCTGTGCTCCCATGGCGCTTGAGCTGTTGTCGCTGTTGGGATTGCTGTAGTGCGGTCCACTGCTTGCCGACGAGCTACTTTGCAGGGAACTATTAAATAAATGACCCGACGTCGCTTGCATCGGCTGCTGCTGCTGGCTGTGGTGCTGGTGTTGCTGATGCTGCAGCTGGTGAGCGTGCTGCTGTTGTGGGTAAGTGTGTTGCTGCTGCTGGGTGTGTAGTGGGTACCGTGGGATGCTCGCATTCGACGGGTGCTGAAGCGGCATGGGACCACGCGTCGGCGGGAACGGTGCATGATGAGAAGCCGCAATGCCCAGGTCCTTCGGCGCCATGGGCGCTGACACTACAATCTGCTGCTGCTGGTGTTGCTGGTAGTGGCCCACGGGCGCCACTGGGACAGGCATCTGCGGCCGCACAGCATTCCCAACTGCTGACGTAGGCGTACTCCCGCTGTTGTTGCTGTTGCTGTTGTACCCACCGAGCGTCCGTGCTGCGATGTAGCGGCTCTTGTCGCGCGAGAGCTCGGACTCGAGGCGCTTCTCGCGGCGGCGCTGGTTGTACTGCTCGCGCTCCAGGTACGTCTTCTCGAGCTCGGCGAGCTCACTGCGGATGAGCCCCATGTCGTCCTTGGCGACGTCGTCCTCGCGCCGCCGGAAGATGATCTTGCCGATGCACTGGTCGCCCGTGTACTTCTTAGAGATGCGCATCGGGTCGCAGTTGAGCAGCTTGGAGAGGAACGTACGCAGCGTCGTGCCTTCCGCCAGCGGCAGGTTGCCTTTCTTGAACTCCTCGATCAGTCGGTCGCAGTACAGACTCTCCTCGGTCGTCCACTTGCCCTTGCGCATCGTCGCTGGGTTCGGTGGCTCGTTCGTCATGTTGGCCACGCCCGCGAGGCCGCCCACGATGTCCGTCGGCGCGCCTGGGGCGCCACTGTTGCTGTTACTAGCCGTCATCGCCCCCATGGATCCACTGTTGGCCGTATTGGGCACATAGGCAGCCCGGTTTTGTGGCGGCTGTGGCCCTCCGCCTACATCGGCCTGGGACGCCTGTTGCTGTGGGTTGTAGAGCCCTGTGGGCGCCGCGGCCGGGACCGCCATGCGGCGCTGGTTCTGGATCGGAATCCAGCAGATAGGGCAGACCTTGTCCTTGTTGAGCCACCGGTCGATGCAGTGTGCGTGGAACTGGTGGTGGCACGGCTCGAGCATCACGTCCACCTGCGCGTTGTAGCACACGAGGCACGTTACCTGGCTCATGGCGCCGCCGCCGCTGTTCATCACGGCCGCCGCGTTCATGATCTGGTGCTGGTACTGCGCGTGCTGCTGAGTGGTGTCCATGCCACTGCTCATATTATTCCTGTTGGTATTCGCTCGCTGCTGCTGCTGGCCGTCGTCACTGCCGCTGCTGGTCGTGCTGGATGGGGACACGGCGGCGTTCGCGCTGTAGTGTTGCTGCTGCTGCGCGTACGAGGACGACGCGCTAGTGGCGGATGATGACGACGTCGCCATACTGCTGCTGCTCATGTTCTGCTGCTGCTGTTTGAAATGCTGTTGTTGCTGCTGCTGGAAAGTCTTGCTGGCGTCGGAAACCTGCACGCCTTCGCCTCCCATGCTCTCGCGTGGCATCCACACACACAGTCGGCACAAGAGAGAGAGCGAGCGAGCAAGCGAGCGACGCGGGAGGGCTTGCGATGGACTGTAGACACACGCCACACACAGGTATATCATTAGCCACCATATACCATATACATACACGTAGATACAGGACGCTGTCATGCACGCACGCACCGGTGGCGTTCTCTCTGTTGTCTGCTTTGAGCTTCTCGCTGCCCAAAAAGTATTAATATGGGCTTCAGTATCTGACCTGCAGCGTGACTGTGTGGGCTTTTTGGCGCGACCCCCTTCCCTTCCTTTTTGTTCTCACTCGGAATTAAATTTGAAAAGAAGCGTCGAGGGTACGAATTACAGTGATGATAGAAGCCAATCAAATCACCCAGATATCATAGAACTTGCTTTTATTGGGGGAAAAAATGGACACATATGAGATTAGCGCAAGAACAAGGTACGAATTAGACGCAGTTTAGGTCCTTCGCACTTTTTTTGGAGGGATGTCTCCTCACACGAAAGGGAGAGGGGACTCGCCCACCCCTCATTTCTCAACTGCGAATTGTGAGTGAGCATTTTTGGCCAAAATGCAAAAATGGCTGTAGGGAAGCAATCCAGTGAGCAGCCCACACACACACGCAGCCAGTCTCGACTGCTGGCTGCCTCTTGTTGAAGCTATAAGAACGCATCAAAGCCAGTTAAGCAAGTGAGAAGAGCTCTTCGGTCCAGTGTGGGATATTTGATACTTGGAGCGTCATACAATAATTCGCTCTTCAGTTTCTTTTGAAAAGCTTTTGCACCAGAATGCCTCAGTTTTCACAACAGCAAACTTCAGATTCCGCGGAAGAGCAACCCAAATCGCTCCCCAAGTTCAAGTGTTACGATTGAGCAACCGAGCCAAAGTTCATGCTCGAAAAATGAAAACTCAAAATTTGAAAGCACAGATTGTTTCACAAAATGGAACTTTGAAGATCTTTTTGGTGAAATTAGAGCATTTGGGTTGCTCAATCAAGGGTGGCTAGCATTTCACATGTTCAGCGTCTATTCATAGTGTCTGAATAGGCAATATATATTGTTAAACCAGTGCATCCGCATTCTTTGCCCAAGTTCACTGTCAGTTAGCAAAATTTGCTTTCAATGTAATGACTCAGCAAGATACTGAACACTGTGTGCAGACTTTATCGTCGTGTTTTGTGTGCTTGCTGTCCGGTGCGAAGAGTGGCTCGCTGGATTTCATTTTTCCGCTGTTCTTTTTTCTCGTTAAACTGGCCGAAATGCTAGTGTGCCGGCAGCATAGTTGCATCTCCAGCTCAGTTGTATAACTTATCGTTGACCACTAATAAATCAAGCAGCAGGCCTTTGATTGCAGCTTTGAAGGGCACCACTCAGCAAAACGGAATGCTCTCCAAGACGCTCTCCAATGAGGTAAGTGCGTCTTGCAACGCAACACCATTGTCTCCTTGCGGACTGTACATGCAGCAACGCGAAGCAAGTTTGCCACGGCCACTGCGAGCTCTCTTGCCATTGACATGGACTTAGCGCGGGGCTCGGCTTGGGCCAGCGAGCGGATGCAGCAACCTCAACTCCACACTTCAACACGAGGATTGCCACGCACACTCGAGTGGCAAATGTCAAGCTGCTTTCTGAAGCAGATGTCACAAAGTGCAACCTTGAAGTTGAATGCTCGGTTGAATGACAACATCATTGATACTGGATGGCTACTGGTGGTAGTGGTGGTGCTTGGGATCATATGTGGCAGCAGTTTGTCTGGCACAAGTGACAGCATGGAAACTAGAGTGCTGCAAGCTCATCAGGAGTGCTTTTGAAGCGGAAAGTGTCGTGACGGGTTACATGATGTAACCTGTTACGACACATGCGTACCTTACAAAGTACGTGCGTACTTTTAACACAACACACACCATATTGAAAATGGGAGCCAAAAAATCTGCGCGAAAGAAGCCGCCGAAGCTCGTCGCGCCGGTGCGTCCACGCGCAGCAGCAGACCGCAATTGCTAGCATACACACCCAGCACAGCTCATAACACTTCTGCTCCATATGCCTATGTACGTGTTCTTACGATGCGGAATGCAGGGACGAGCCCAGTCGAGCGCGTCGCCAGCAGCTCCAGTGGCAGCGTCCATCTCGCCTGCGGATGGAAGTGGCAACCTGAAGAGCTCGAAAGGCCGCAATAGCAGCAAAGCCAAGACGCAGAAGCGTTACAAGACGAGCGACGACGCGATCCTCGTCATGCGCAAGCAGCTCGCGGCGGTCGGCTGCAAGCTTTTTGTGAGTGCTGGCTGACTATACATACGTCTGTGGATTAATGATACGTGAGCTGACTTAATGAATGTGCGTCGTTGTGGCTTTATTGCTGGAGACAGGAGGTCGAAGCGGACGGCAATTGCCTCTTCCGGTACGTTGTAGCGCGATATATGGCTCGTTTGTTTATATCTGGCGGTGCTCACCGTTGTTTTCTGTCATCATGCAGTTCGATCGGCGACCAGCTCTTTGGCGACCAGCACCAGCACGTGGAGATCCGAAAGGTGATTGAGCAACATATCCGGATAGGAGCTCTTCAGTGTGTGTATAGTATGGCTGTGTATACTGACCGTTTGTGTATGTGGCGTATACTCACTCTGCAGCGCATCGTGGACTTTATTGAGCTCAAGTGCGACGACTTTGAGCCGTTCATGGAGGACGAAGAGAAGTTTGAGCACGTGCGTAGGTGTCCGTCCATCCGTCCATCTTGAGCCTGCTATACACACCAAGATGGCTCAATGACTGACGAGGTATACACTTACATGCTAAACTCTTTAGTACTGCAAGCGTATGCGTGAGGACGGCACGTGGGGCGGCAACCAGGAGCTCTACGCGGCAGCAAAGCTCTTCCAGGTATACGTCGTGATCCACCAGGAGAGCTCGCGCATGGTGATCGAGTGCGATGCGCTCAAGCCCAAGCAGATCGTCCACGTGGCGTACCACGGAAGCGACCACTACGACAGTATCCGGACACTACAGGACGATGGGCTCGAAGCCCGTGAGCCTAAGGAGATCGCGTTGGACTGTGACGGCTTCCGGCCCGAGGACTTTGCCAAGGTTCGTTCGTTGTTGGAATCGTCCCATGCGAGCGAATTTCTTGAGAAGCAACTTGGTGGTGTCTAACAAACTGTTTCGTCCCATTTGTTATTAATATTTGTGAATACTAGCGCTGGAAGGTTCACGCGCATGCGACGTTGAGATCTCCACAGCAGCAGCAGATCGCAGCAATAGCGAGTGGTGAGACTGACGAAGAAGACGAAGACGCGCTCGTGAGCGGCATCAACGCTCTGCAGGTGGCCGCGAACGAAAGTAATACTACCAGTGGCTCTATTCTGAGCAAGAAGGAGCGTCGCAAGCTGAAGAAGGACGCGAAGAGCAAGCGATAAGCTTCTTCTTCTCGGTGAGAGATAATAAATAAGTGAAAAAAGCGAAGGTTACCGGGTTGCGTTGGTAGATGACGACAATCAAAATCGCTGCCCTATTGCCAGCTGCTGCTGCTGCGCGTGACGTGAAGATGCCCACCAAGTGCATCGATCGTTCCGCTCGCATTCCCAGTTGCCAAAGGTAGTACTGGGGATCACTACTACTGTACCATTCGCCGCCGAGTTGCTGAAATTTGTCGGGGCTCTGGAGGTCTCGACTGTGAATTGAGAGACCTCCTGAGCAAGCAATGTGGCACCAGTCAACACGTTCATAGCGTTAGCCCACACGACACGCCCTCATTGTTTCATTCGTGATGACCTTACGCGTGACATGGGATGAATGGCTACAAATGGATTTTCGAAACCTTTCTTTCGAAATTATGTCTAAAAAAGTCGAAAGAAAACAAAAAAGATGGAAACGGTTGGGCGACGACCAGCTCAACAATAGGTAGGCTTCAGCCTCACAGGCAGACCTCCCTCACCAAGAGCACTTCAAGCCAGCAGCTATCCTGTTCATCTGTTCCTTCCAACGATCCAACGATTCAACACCGAACGAGATGCTCCGGCTGTACGAGCAGACCAAGCCCCAGGAGCAGCAGGTGGCCGCCGCCATCAAGAAGCGCAACCGCACCAAGTTCCGCTGGGGCACGTCTTCGAGTTCCAATAGCTCAGCCAAGAACAGTACTAGCTCAGCCGCCACCAGTACTACCAAGAGGAGCTCCAAGCCAGTCTCTACATCCAAGTCTTCTGCGGATCCCCAGCCACCACCCAAGTCCAGACGCTCGTCGCTCTACAAGCGACCATCTCGTCTCAAGCCCACGCTGGCACCCATCATCGAGTCGGACCTGGAAGCCCACGACGAAGCTGCCCCACTCTCTCCGGCTTGTTCTTCTTCTTCTTTCTCTCGCTCCTCTGCCAGTTCGTCGCTGTCGCTGCCCGCCGACTCGCAGTACACGGCGGCGCTCGCTTCTCCGTCCAGCAGCAGTGCGTCCTTTACTTTGAGTTCGAGCGCCCAGGCCACAGCCTCCGAATCTCTAGCTCTAGATTCAGCGGAAGCGTACAAGCCGCGCGTCGAGTACGACCTGCGCAAGCTGCTGCGCCAGGTCATGGGGCTCGACGGACTCTGGACGTGCGACCAGCAGGTGGCGCGCCACTACGCGCGCATCCACTGGCGCGTCATCAAGACCCAGGCCGACGGCAACTGCCTCTTCCGCGCCATCAGCGACCAGCTCTACGGCAGCGAGGCTTTTCACGGCGACATCCGGCGGGTACGTCTATAGCTGAGCTTGGTGATCCAGTGAACATGAGGCTCACGATCGTTATCTTGTGTGTGTATATATGTATAGCGCATTGTGGACTTTATCCAGCGCGAGGACACGCTCTTCCAGCCGTTCCTGGCCACGGATGAGGCCTCGGGCGAGTCACTCAAACAGTACTGTGCGCGCATGCGGCGCGAGGGCGAGTGGGGTGGCAACCCGGAGCTTTACTCGGCCGCCAAGCTCTTCAACATCCACGTCGTCATTCATCAGGTAGGGCAGGAATATCAGGCTTTGAGCCAATGACTGAGAGCTATAGGCTAACACTGTGACTGCTGGTTCTCTTAGGGTCCCATGCGCCGCGTGCGGATCGAGAATGGCCGCGAGGACGACCCGAAGACGGGCAAGCCGCCTGAGCCCTACAAGATCCTGCATCTGCTCTTTAAGAGCGACCACTACAGCAGTCTGCGCCCACCGCTAGTTGAGGACAAGAGAGAGACCGAGGCTATCAAAAAACACCACAGGTCTAAGTACAACAAGGCCATGGCGCTGTTGGACAGGATCAGCGCCAGCAAGCACGACGAGCTGCGCCTGCAGGATTTCGTGGCGGCGGCCGTAGCCAAGCGCAACCGGTCCCCCGTCACGTCCCCACAGCACTCGCGGCGCCAGGCTAAGACCCACAAGGCCCAAGACGACACTGTACAAGAACTCCAGAAGCCAAGAACCCCAGTTAAGCAGGACGAAACAGCCCAGGCGGACGACAAACAGTTCGAAAGCGAACAGGAAGAGTCTGTGGCTCTAGGCACAGAGCTACTGCCGGCCTTTGAGGAGGCTGGAGTACCTGTGGCTGTAAGCAAACCCACGCGCGTGACGTTCCGCCGGGGCAAGGCACACAGCGTTTGCTCCTCGAGTGACGACGAATCCGAGTCCAGTTTGTCGCCTTCAGCCCAACCAGAGTGCCCTCCGAGACGGAAGCAAAGCACTGAAGTTCCAGTCCCAAGCCCTCGTCTATTCACTGCGAAATCGACGCACGTGCTGCTGTTGGACACTGAAGACGGGCCGGAGCTGAGAGCGGAGGACGAATTTCAGGCGAGTACGCGTGTGGTGCTGCCCAGTCGCCTCAAGTTCCACCGTGGAGTCCAGCAGCAGCAGCAGCCACCACATCCACAGCAGCAGATGACTGCGACGGCTTGCTAGAGAGAAATTCGAGCCTGAGTATTTAATTTCTCCTTCAAAGGGGGCTAGCTCTTCGGGTTCATCGGAAGACCGGGAGACAAGCAGCCTCGTGAGCGGACAGACAGACAGACAGAGCGAGAGAGAGGACTTTGTATTGCAAAGCATTGATTGTAAAGAAGAGAGTGGCTCTTCCATCGGAAGAAGAGCTGTGAGGCTTCATCAAAGGAAGGGTTGAGTAAGAGTTTGTAAGTAGTAAGTACATAGTTGTGATAAGTAAACAAGTGAATCAAATATATGAAAATTGGTTGTTTCCCAAGCTATTCCTCGTCGTTTTGACTGTCCCAGGCATCTGAAACGACTCCCGGGGCTGCGAAACCTCGGATAATCTCAGAATCAGTAGCGATGGAGGCCGAGGATGCGGTGGCGCAGCTCCTGGGCGTGGACACGAAGCTCGGGATCCTCGCGGGGCTCGCGCTCGTGGCCAAGAAGCAGCAGGAGCTTCAGAGCGAGGACGAGGACGCGGCCAGCGGTGCCAGCTCCCCCACCAACGACAAGCAGCGCGAGAATGGCAATGCCCGCAAGACGCAGCGCAAGCGCCACGGCTCGGCCGCAACCTCAGGAGGCGCTGGTGAGAATACCAATGGCTCTGGGGCCTCAGGTTCAGGCTCAACACCGGCAGCCAAGAAATACTCGGTGCATGAGCAGCGGGACGTGATCCGCAAGCTCCAGGAGCAAAACCAGGTGCTCAAGCAGGAGCTCGCGATCGAATCCCGCGACGCGCGCGTGATGCTCAGTCACGAGAAGCGGCAGCAGCTCGACCGGCTGCACACGATGGCGGCCACGTTCGCCAAGAAGATCGCGCTCGTCAAGAAGAACGCGGCCCGTGTGGACGAACTGCTGGCCAAGAAGACGCTGGAGCTCGAGGCCATTCGGCAGCAGCAGCACAATGAGAGCTCCACTAATAGTAGCACCAGCTCAAGTGCCTCAGGGGCAGCTTCATTAGGCTCAAGCTCATCTGAGAGCAATGGGGCTCTGGCGGCGGCCGCGGAGAGCACGGCGGCCAGTATACGACGCGTACGGGCGCTGGAGAACCGCCTCGAGCTCTCGCTCGTCAAGAAGAACGAGATGGACTCGATTAACAAGCACCTACGCGCGCAGATCGAGAAAGTCCGCAAAGACCGCGTGATCTTCGACGGCATCTACAAGAAGCTCGAGAAGGAGCTGAGCGAGTACCGCCAGCGCCACGAGCTCTCGGGTGACGAGCTCAAGAAGGCTCTGGACGCGAAACACCAGGTGAACCTGGAGATCCTGGGTATCCAAACCCAGGCTGAGATGGAGCAGCGCACCTATGAGCAGCAGTTTCAGGAACTCAAGGCGTCCATTGAGACTTCCATGCGTGAGGCTGCGAGGCTAGGTGGTGGTGGGGCCATGGGCGGCCCAGTCTCGCCATTCGCCAGCAAGGCTAACAGTGGTAGCATCAGTCATTCTGATGTGGATGAGCCTGGCTCAGCTCTGGGTCTTGGGATGACTGGCGGTGGCAGTGGTGGCCTGAATAATGCCAAGGACTCACCGTTGAACCGCATTTCGGTGCTCTCGACGTGGAAGATCGGGTACGACCGTGCGCTCGCGAGCACGAACGAGGGCGTGACGGCCAAGTACGAGAAGGCCTTCGCTGGCATCAAGGCGCTCACAGGCATTCAGGACATCGCCAAGATCGCCGAGGCGATCGTGAACCGTGATGAGAACAACTTTAAACGTTTCAAGCACGTCGAGGAGCTCCACCAGGAAGAGGTCGCGCTCCACACTCAGATCGACGAGCTCACAGCCCAGGTCGAGGCTTTTAAAGCCCAGGAGGGCATCGCCACGAGCGCCACACAGAAGCAACAGTGCCGTGAGCTCGACCTCAAGTACCAGCGGGCGCTGGACAAGGCCAAGACTTTCGATAACGAGTACGAGGACACGGCCACGGGGCTCACGAGGGTCAAGTCGTCCGTGCACTCGATCCACAGCATGCTCGCGCACGCCAACTGCGCGCGCAACGTGGACAAGTTTTCTCACGGGAGTGCGCACTTAGCGTTGGGCTCCCACTCAGCGAGGGACGTGACCGACACGAATGTGCTCGAGTACCTCCAGGCGATTGAGACCTTTGCTACGAGTCTCATGAAGGAGACCCACGAGGCGGCCTCGGCGGCCCAGGCTGCAGCCACCACAACTGGGAATTCAAGTGGTGGGGCTGGGCTGGCTGAGGATCCCACGAGCCTAGGTTCAGGCTCGTCCCCGCTCCTAGGTTCGCACTTTACGGCTCAGCACCACCAGCACTACCAGAGCGAGCTAGCGGCGTCCTCACCCATTGGCCACGGCCCACCGACACTGCCGTCCGACCCATCCCAGAAGCTTAGAGTCCACGTACCAGCCCCTGGCGGCGTCAACGGCGTGATCATCATCCCAGCGTCCTCACCATTCAACAGTGTTGACGAGCCCAAAAACGAACTTAACGGAGCTAAGCCATCGACTACGATGGCCCTGAATCACTCGCCCATGAAGACGCTGCAGCAACAGCAGCAGTTGCACCTGCACCAGGGGCTCCAGCGGCGCAAGTCTGGCGGCAGGTTCGAGCTCATGGCGCGCAAGTCGCTCTCCCAGGTCCAGTTTGTCGCGGCGCTCGCGGCGGCCGTGACTGTGGCCAACAACGGCCAGATGCCGGCCTCATCCCACTTCCCAGTCCACTTACTGGACGAGCCTAGCAGCTCTGGTGCTGCCGGTGGGGACGCTAGTAGCCATGGTGAGCTTGCTGCTGTCCCAGCGCAAGACCCAGCGAGGCCAAGCTCGTCCGAGTCGAGCCAGCAGCTCAGCCGCGCGAGGCTCGAGGAAGAGGAAGAAGAGCGCGCGCTCACGTACGAGGAGCTGCGTCAGTACGCGGCCAAGAACGTCGTCAAGAAGAAAAGTGACGACGCCTCGCTCGTACAGCCAGCGCCACGTGCGAGCAGCAGTAGTGGGAGTAGCACTAGCACCAGTCTCTCATCTACCAAAGTAGCAACGCATCAGCACCACCACAGCTAGTCCCAACAAAGCCCAATTGTAATAATTGCACTTCTGATATTGCAAAATCCAGATGTGATCTTTCAGATGCTGATGGAGAAAGGGACATGTAATGTAAGCTCTGGACCGCCTAGCTGAGCTTAGGGGTCTACAGTGATGTGACAGGCTCAGGGTATCGCGTAGACACTGCTGCTGCCGCCGCTGCAGCCAGGATCTTCGCCTTGGCCGGCGGCATCATACGCGACGAGAACTCACTGGGAATCGCCTCCCCCTCGTTCGCCTTGGCGCACAGGTACATCGCAACGGCAAACTCGTCAGCGTCCAAGCACCCGTCGCGATCAATATCCCCCAAGTCCCAGATCTTCTTGAGTGTCTCCTGCAAGCAGCCCGAGGCCTTGAGAGGTGTCATGCAGCTCGCGCCATTCGCTCGGCCGTTCGCGTCGATGCACAGCGTCTTGAAGACCGCGTCGTACTCGTTCTTCTTGGGCGCGATCTCCCAGTCCGCGTCGCCGGCCGAGTTCGGGTCCGCAAATGGATTAAAGCCCACGGTCGTATCGCTCCCACCGGCCGCATCGTCCTTGAGCCCAGCCTCGCGCTTGGGTAGCGAGGACATGAGCTTCGGGATGTCCTTGGAGAGCAA
>JAASFY010000790.1:0-15607 GCA_023334035.1 Globisporangium okanoganense
CCCCCCCCCCCCCCCCCCCCAGGGCGGTCTTTCTGGGCTAAAAGGTGCACTGAGAGAGGTGCCTAGTTAATTAGTGAGTACGCGCTCGTCTCGTGGTTCACGCGCGAAACTATCCATCCACGGATGCCCTCGCGTCGTCTGCGGTCCGCTCTCCGTTCTCCCCCTGCTGGACCAGTGTCGCCGCCCGTACGAGCCTCTCGAGTCTGCTGCTGCTGCTGGCGATGAGCTCGGACGAGCAGCGCAACTCGTCGGTGGTGTCCGAGGACGCGTTCATGACGGAGCGCACCAACTCCAACACGTCCGGCACGGCGCTGACTTCCGGTTCAAAGAATCCGCCCAAGTTTGACTTCTTCCAGAAGCGCCGGAGCGTCACGCCAGCGTCCATCGTCGCGATGGTCGAGGACGACGGAAACGCGAGCGCGCCCGAGACGCTGCTCTTTCTCAACCAGACGACCGAGTTCGACTTCCGCTCGCTCTTCCGCAAGACGAGCTCCGTGGGGGTAGTGGCCGCGGGCGCCACGTCGCCCGTCGCGCACAAGGACAAACGCCGGTTGCGCCAGCGCGAAGAGCTCTGCCTCATGGCTCCCAAGACCCAGACGCGCGCCAAGAAGGCCTGGTTCCTCAGCCCCGGATACATCGGCCGCGACAACGGGGAACACATCCTCGTGTCTACCAAGGACGCGAGCATGGACGCGATCCACGCCGAAGTGCTCCTCGACGGCGATGACTACTTGATCCGCGACCACGACAGCTCCAGTGGCTCGTATCTTTGCCTCACGACGATCAACCGCCACCATCCACAACGAGACGGCTTCCGATTGCGCAACGGCGACTCGTTCTTACTCGGTAGCAATACGAAAGTGGTCGTCCACGAGATCATCACGACACCAAAGCAAACAGCTACGTCACGAAGCGACGAGCTTGACGGGAAACTGCGGCTGGAGCACCGGCTCACAGGCTCGTCGTTCACAGGAGCAGCTGGGGGCAAGAGCGAGACACGCACGGCCTCCAGTAGCGTGGCCACCTCTCGCCGCGTGCGCTTTGGCGAAGCCCTCGACGCGCTCGACGGCTCGTCCATCATGGGGAATCGGTACAAGCGCAAGAAGAAGAAGGCGGTGAGTCCCTACGAAGCTCAACTGCCCGTGAGCCTCAGCATCTCCGTTTTCGTCGACGACCAGCAGGCGAACCGCGAGCTCCAGCTCCCAGGCAAGGACCTGTACCTCATCGGCTCGTCGCCCGTGTGCGACATCCAGATCCCATCGACAGGGACGGCGACGAGTGGCATTCATCCCGTGCACGCGCGCATCGTGTTCGACGGCGTCTTCTTCGTGCTCCAGGACCTGTCGTTCGAGGAGAACCCCAAGAAGAAGACGCGCGTCTCTCTGCAGCAGCCCACGCGTATCGGCCGCGGTGACTGCCTGCTCTTCGGCTCGTGCGTGCTCTACGTCGTGAACGTCTACCGCGCGTTTAGGGACCACGAGCCCGACATGAAGGAGGTGGCGTTCAAGTGCCACCTGCTGCGGCCGTCCAAGCGCAAGTCGCGCTCCAAGGAGAAGTACATCCCCTTTGGCTTCCGCCACCACACACAGGACCCGTTCGTGTTTGGCAAGGGCCGCCACTGCGAGGGCCACATCTTCACGTCCACGCTCAGCGTCGAGCAGTTCGCAATACAGCTCGACCACGGCGCGTGCTCGCTCGTGCCTCGGGCCGCGGGCATTAACCAGGGCATGTATTTCCTGCTTGGGAGGGACTGCATGCCGCACGACATGATTTACCGACCGGACTTGGTGCGCTACACCAGCAAGGCGCTAATGCTCGTTGAGGGCTCGGTTTTCAAGTGCGGCAACACGGAGCTTGAGGTCGTGTATGTGAAGAACGAGGGCCAGGGCGACGTCGCCGCACGCGCCGACGAAGTTCGCGAGAACGCCTACTTCCTGGGCCACATGCCCTGGATCCAGCAGATCGCGCTCGATCGCCACGGGATTGAAAATGTCGCCAAGCGGGGCCAGCGACTCGAACTCCAGCCTGGCGACACGATCTACGATGAGGGCGACCCCGCGACGTTCTTATTCATCGTAATCAGCGGAGAGGTGGAGCTCGTTTCCCCTCGCAGCGAGCTCCCAAGTTCCTGGCGGCTCTCAGCAATCGAGGGCTTCCTGACGCCCTTCGACTCGTCGACGCCCCTGTCCGAGCCCGTTGCAGAGCAGGTTAGCAAAGGCAGCTACTTTGGCGAAGTGTGTCTCTGTGGTGCAGGTCTCGAGTACGGCGAAAACGCGAAAGCGGCGTCGTCCTGTATCCTGCTGGCGATCAGTAGCGAGGACCTCTGCGGGTACTTCTCGCACTACATGGACATCATCACGCCCCACTTGGCCTACGAGAGCCACAAGGAGCTGCTGCAGAAGCTCCGCCTGAACGTCGCGTGGCTGCGCGAGTACTCGTACCAGGACCTGCGCGTGCTGGCAGCCAAGGCTGAGCACGTGTGCTTCGAACAGGGCGAGTCGCTTGTTGAGGATGGCCTCTTCCAGATCCACAACACGCAGCGCAGCGGTGGCCTGCTGCTGCTCGGGTACGGCAAGGCACAGCTCGTCACCACCACCACAGAACAGGTGGTCAGTGACGACGACAGTAGTGAGATGGCCTCTAAGCTCCAAGAGCTCTGGAAGGCCAGCCAGCCGATCGTGTGCTCTTCGGCCGTGCCGCTCGACCCGGCCTTCCACAACATCAAGGCGCGGTCGCGCGTCGAGTGCTTTTTCTTCGACAGTGCTCACGTGGCGCACCTGATTAAACAGAAGCAAGACGCCAGTGGAATCTCCGGGGACGTCATCAGCGCCCTGCCTCCTCCGCAGCTGCGTCGGGAGTCGACGAACCGCCGCAGCAGCTTTGTCTTGCTTCAGCAGCGCGCACGCCACTCGCAGGTGATCATGACGTCAGCGAACGGCGCGGACGAGGAAGACCCGAGTATGGAGAGCAGCACCGGGGACGTGGAGGAGATGAACGACCCGGCGCAGAAGTGGCGGCGCAAGAAGCGCAACAAGGCGCTGCTGGAGAAGACGATCCTCGAGACACAGCAGAACGGCGACTTTGCCAACGCGCTCGTCATGTACGTGCTCTCGGGCGCCAACCGCGGCGACATTCACGTTGTGCGCAATCTCGCGACGGTCGGCGGCATCTTAAGCGACGCTGTCATTGAGCTCAACGACCGGTACGTCTCGCGCCACCAGGCCGTGATCCAGCACCGCGAGGGAAAGTTCTGGCTCTACGACAACGCGAGCGAGTGGGGCACGTGCGTGCGTCTGGAGGAGAACCAGAACATCCAGGTGTACCCGGGTGATGTCTTCATATCTGGCGAAGTCGAGTTCACGTGCCTCGCGGCCTTCCCTGTGCGCAAAAAGACCCAGATCTGCTGCATTCAATAGAGAAAAGACAGACATTGGTTGGAAGAGGGTTGGTTCACAGACTGCCTTTCAAACGCCTTCATTCGTTCCAGCGGGGTCTTCGTCTTCACTCATCATGATGTCGATAAGGACCGATACACTCAAGCCCCACACGGAGCCGAGTGCACCAGGATGTGAGCTAGCACGTCCTGAGCAAACTCCTGGCCGGTGCGCAGGTCGACGCACACGACACCGCGAATTTCCTGCAGTCCCCCAACCGTCGGCAAGAACTCCATCTGAACGTCCTGTGCAGACTTTGCCGACAGCAGCCCAATGTTCTGCGATATGACGAAGACAACACCAAGTTAGAGGAGTCGTTAGCCAGATAGAGAGAGTTGGCAGCAAGAGGTAGACCGACTACCTGGTGCGAGAGTGAGTGGCAAAAGAGGCCGCCCATGTCCTCCTTGCGGAACTGGAGCTGCAGCTGCAGGTTGCGCGCAGAGTTGTTGACAATCTTGACATTCGCGACGAACGGAGTCCCGCAGCTGATCTCCTTGGGGAGGTCTCCAATCGTCACGGTCACGTCTCGCCCCTGGTCGGTTTTCTGCATCACGGGCTGGCTCTGCACCGAACCCGCCTCGCCGACCGACGTCTTCCAGCCAACATGCAGGCGCCCCATATTGTGCGAGCCCTAGGAGAAATCACAAACATTGGCAATTAGTATCACGTTTCCAATTTATAATAACACGACAATGGTGGTACAGTTTGTACCTGAATCGCCACTGTCGCTGGGTCGGCTGTCGGGTCGTACGTGATCCGGAAGACGCGCTGTAGCTCCTCCTGTGGATTCAGTAAAGACTGTGGACCTTTCTTCAGCAACTCGTTTACGTCCAAACGGCCATTGTCCAGTAAAGTTAATGGTCCTTTCGAGTTGCTGCCCATTGAGTCAAACTCCGCAGCGGCAAACGGGAGCAGCGGCAGGAACTTGATGCTGTCGACAAAGAGCGGGAGCTTCGAGACGTTGCGGATCTGCGCCTCGACGAGCGATTCGTCCTGCAGCTTCGACTGCTTGAAGTTAATTACCAGCGGGTTCTGCACGGCAAACCGGTAGAACTTGCGAAGCGATTTCTGCTCATTCGAGATCGGGTCCACGTACGACACCCCCACGCGAAGGCTGTACAACATAGCAACATAGTAAGAAAAAAATAGCATCAGATACACAATCTAGCCACTTTTACAGTGCTGGCAGGGCGAAATGATCAATGCGGGCACGTACACATGGTTGCCGATCTGGTTGAGCGGGTAGTCGACGACCATGTCGATCGACGAGCCGGCGGGGAGCACTTTCGCCGGGTTGGCCGGCGGCAGCTTGCCCGTGCGCGCGTAGCGGTTGTCGTGGAGCTCGACGCGGTCGTTCGCACACTGGATGTTGACTGTGAGCCCCACGTCGCGCAGGTCGCACGCGTACTGGTTGATCACACTGATGTAACTGCTGAACGTGTTGCCCAGGAAGATCTCACTGTTGGTAGTGAGTAGCACACAGCCCAGTAACAGTACAGTAGCTAGGCGTGAGAAAACTTCTCATGGCCTTCTCATAAGCTGAGCCAAACTTAACAGATACCCAAAGCTGTCGGGCAGGATGAGCATGCTCGACATCGCGAACTCGTGCTGGAGCGCGGTCGCCTCCGAGAGCGTCGTGGGCATGAGCGAGCCGGACAACGCCCCCTGTGTGAACAGCTTGGGCTTGTATAGGCGCATCACTGGTGACACAACACGAGATAGAACCAGACGGCACACACATGAACGTAATGGTTTCCGCATTTTGCAAGTTCAACACTTGGGCGCTCTCATATGGGCGCGCAGTGCCCAGCAGGCGTACCTTTGAGCGTGGGCTGAACCGCCGACGCTGTTGACGACGAGCCCGAGGAGGAGCCAGGGCCGTTGCTGCCGGCTTGCGCGCCCGTCGCCGCGCCGCCCCCGTTCGCTGCGCTCATGGCTTCTTCCTCGTTGTCTTTTCCGTGACTCATGAATGAACAGCCGACCCAGTTTAAAACGCCGACCCAATTTACAGAAATATGTTGACATGACCCAATTTAAACAGCCAACCCAATTTACAGAAATGTATTGACTTTCTGGAAGTCAATGTAAAATTACTTTGACTTCTTGGAAGACAATCAATAATATGTCCGCTTCTTGCATTCTTGCATCACGAGCAACAAGAAAGAAAGAATGGAAGAGGTTGCGTGGAAGTGCTCGGCGGCGTTCCTGTTGGGCGCTGCGACGCACTACCTCATTTCGCACCACCTGCAGAGCGGCGAGAGCGCGCCCGAAAGCAGTGCCACGCCGCCACCAGCTCCAACTGCTACCAGTAAGGCAGACGCGAAGGCGAACGACGGAGAAGCATCCCCACACGATGGCGAGGACGACGAGGAGTTTGAGTCCGATGACGACAGCGAGTGGGAAGACATGGACGAGCAGGAGTGGCAGCCGCACAAGATGGTGCTCTGCGTACGCACCGACCTCAAGATGGGCAAAGGTACCAAATTATAATGCTGCTGTTGCTATGCTAAAGTGAGGATTGAAGAGCTTGACTGACGAGTGTTCTGGTCACTTGTGTGTGTCATGCGCGGTAGGTAAAATCGCAGCGCAGTGCTGCCATGCGACGCTCGGTGCGTACAAGCGCGCAGTGAAGCGCGCCCCAAAGGCGGTGAAGGCCTGGGAGATGCTCGGCCAGGCAAAGGTGTGCCTGAAGGTGGACTCAGAAGAAGAGCTCTTGAGTCTCGCTGCGAAGGCGTCCGCGCACGGACTCATCAACTACGTCGTGGTGCGTGCTTCACATTGATCGCACTGCAATAGATGCATAACTGCAATGTGCTGATGCAGTATTGCTTTGTTACGATTGTAGATCGATGCTGGACGAACGCAGATCGCGCCGGACTCGAAGACGGTCGTGAGTATTGGTCCGGCCCCGATTGAAGCCATCAACCAAGTCACTGGCCACCTCAAGCTCATGTAGACACATTCAAGTTGTACACGTACAGTACAATGCATGAAGTGGTGGGCTCGTCGCTACTGTAGCAGGCAGACACACACACCGACCCGCTTGGTGCAACGAACGGGATATCCTTCGCATCGGCATGCCAGAGTCTTTATGTGCGCGCAGTAGGACAATCATGAGTAGTCAGACACACAACACAGCCAAACACGCACTTACAAAACCAAAATCATATTCCCCTGTGGACTTAGAAGCCTCTCACAGTCGCCGTGTTCATATCATCATCGTCACGCGCACCTGTTCTGCATCTCTCTTTATAGTCCAGCAGCCTCAGTTCGTTCGTTTCTCTCTATAGCATAGGGAAGACATTCTCCTTCTCCCTCTCACGCTCGTCCGTGATCTTGAGCACGCCGGTGCGGCGCAGGCCGCGCATGACTGCGAGCACGAGGCCGAGCACAATCACAGTGGCGAAGACCGTCATGACGATCGCGACGTACACGTCCGAAGGCGCGAAGGTGTACTGCTGCGCGCTGGTGGCAGCGCCGCCGCCGCCTCCGTTACCACCTTTATTAACAATTGAGCTTACGAGGTCCGACATACTTGCCGCACCATCAACGCACGCGAGGTACTCGCCCTTGGTCGTCCACCACTTAAGCGAGCAGAGCGTCTTGGCGCGGCACAGATCGGTCGCGCACGGCGGCGCGCGGTGCGACTGCGCCTTCGTGTTCCAGTAGTACTCCTCGAGCAGCGCCGGGTCAGCCTCGACGCGCTGGTAGAAGTCCGTGAGCGCCAGATTCGAGAGCGACTTGAGGCCGTAGGTCCTCCAAAAGTCAAGGCATCCGCAAAAGTGGTTAGTAAACGCTACTGCACAACAGCCCACTCATACACGCATACACTTACTCGCTCGCTGTGAAGAGCGGCTGCCAGTTCAGTTTCTGGTCCACCTCAGAGATGTTCGTTCCGTAGACCGTGTAGTCAAGCACCTCGTACGTGTCCGCGTCGTAGTCCCAGACCATGAACGACGGGTTGTTGCCAAAAAGCGGCGATATCGAACCCGACACGAAGAGCGGCACGAGCTCAAAGCCGCCGCCACCGGCAGCATCGGCGTCCAGACTCACGGATGGCACGCGGAACTCGACGCTGTGCACGTGGCCGAACATCTGCGCCTTGATCACCGCCGCGTACTTGCCGACGATGCGCTTGTACGCGTTGATGTAGTTGACATGCCACTGCGGGTTCCCGCCGAACGAGTCCACGATGGGCGCGATGTGGCCCGTGATGTACGCAAGCTTGCCCTGCTCCTGGAGACTGGCGAGTGTCGCGTTGAGCCACGCAAACTGTCCAAACGGGTCCTCTATCCCGGACGTGTCAGGCAAATGGCTGGGCGAGTACGGCACCGTGTTGAGCGTGAGCACGGTCAGCTTCTCGTCCAGCTCGTACGCCAGATAGCCGCGCTTGTTGAACGTCTCAAAGTCCGTCGATGAGAGCGACTCGCCCCAGATCTTGGAGATCTTCTTGATCGACGGGTTCACGTGCTTGTCCGGATTCGTCACCTCCATGTAGTAGTCCGGGTCTACAATTTCGACAATCATAGTTAGCCCACCCCACACCCCTCTATAGTGCCAATCATTAATACACACACACAACGTACTCCCATCGGCGTTGCCAATGATCGCAGTCGTCTCGAGCATCTCGCTGTTGTGTGGCGCGTAGAACTTCTCGATCGTCCGCACATTCGTCTCGAGCGCCTTGGCGATGTACTCATCCGAGAAGACGCCGTGCGCCACGTGGTCACCCGTGTACAGGAACAGATCAGGCTCTGGGAGCACTTGCTGCGCGTACTGGAGTGCAGACTCGAGCAGAGCGACCGGTGCGTCCTTGCCGTAGCGGAACGGGATCGCGGCCGAGTCCTCCGCGCGGAGCGACGCCGAGATGTTGAGGTGCACGTCCGAGAAGTGCAGGATCTTTTTGACAACGCGTGGTGCCAGTGACGTTGTAGACGTGGACGAGATGACGGCGCAGTCAGCGACGAGGACGCAGAGCGCCGCGAGCAGCACGTGGATGAGCAGGACGACGCGCACCATCACGGCTTCTGCTTCTGTGGTGGAAGTGGGCGAGTGACTATTTCTGGTTTTTGGCGTGTGTGTGCCCAGATGAATCTCCTTCGAATACGGTACCGGTTATTAGATGATTGCAAATCGTTTTGAAATAGGGAAGAAGTCCTATTAATAATTCCGTAATTTACAGTTACAGTCAACCCTCTCTGTAAGAGCTTCTTTGTAAGAGACTCCCTGCATAATATACCAAAACGTTAATATGGAAGTTTGTATGTGGATCTCTTATAAGCGAGTAAGGTATAAGACACAAAAACCAGTCGTCGATTTTATTAAATTCTATGGAAATATGTAAGAAACCCCTCTATATATGACACTAAATACCCCTTCAGTTCAAGATTGTCCTTATTTGTCGTTGTCTGGAACTAATATTGCCTTATATTAGCAAAAATAATCGTACTTGAGAGGGAACTTGCCCTTTATAAGAGTCATTTTATAAGACACAGACAAGGAATTGTGCGCAAAAATGTCGCTTATAAAGAGGGTGACTGCAGTAGTACTCAATTAAATAGGTGATATGGTTTCATTGGCTAATATTTAGTTGTGTTGCATGTGATTGGACAAAACAAAGTAATAAATGTAGCCATCTCTGTCCCTATATGTGCATTGAAGCGCCCGACACGCGCCCGCCAACAACGATCGGCGAGACGCTGTCGAAGAAGTAGTCGCGCTGGTCCGTGGCGTCGCTGCTGCTGCGAGCTCTGCGCAGACGACGCACGATTGCGGCGGCCACGGCGACGACCACGACGGCCGCGCACACGACCATAATGAGCGCGATGCTGCTGTCGTGGTCCAGCCTGGCCTGCTCGTTGCCATACTTGTCGTCCAGTAAGCTCGCATTCGCACCCACCGCGGACGGCGGTGTCTTCTGTATGCTGCTCTGCACGCCGTCGACGCACGCGAGGTACTCGCCTTTGGTCGTCCACCACTTCATCGCGCAAAGCGTGTTGGCGCGGCAGAGGTCGGACGCACAGGGCTTGAAGCGCTTGGATTGCGCGCGCATGTTGACGTAGTACGCGTCCAGCAGCGTCCCATTGGTCTTGACCCGCTCGTAGAACTCGGTCAGGTCTGACGTCGTCAGCGACTTTAAGCCGTACGCTCTATTATACAACACAAGACAGCAGCCGTCAGAGATGAAGACGATGACAAGCAAGCCAGTCAACAACATGATTACGTACTCGCTGCCCTTGAAGAGCCGCTGCCAGTCGAGCTTCTGGTCCTTTTCCGAGATGTGCGTCCCGTAAACCGTGAAGTCCACGACCTCGTACGTGTCTGCATCATAATCCCAGACCATGAACGACGGGTTATTGATGAAATAGGGCGAGATCGAGCCCGACATGAAGAGTGGGATGAGCTGGAAACTCTCGTCCGCGCTTAAACTGGAGCTTGAACCGCGCGGCTTGGCCGGTGGGACGCGCACCTCGACGCTCTGCACGTGGCCGAAGAGCTGCGCCTTGATCACGTCTGAGTATTTGCCGACGATCTTCTTGTACCGCTCGATGTAGTTCACCTGCCACTGCGGCTCCGTGTTGAACGAGTCGACGATGGGCGGGATGTGGCCCGTGATGTACGCGAACTTGCGCTGCTGCTTGAGGCTTTCGAGCGTCGTCTCGAGCCACGCGAACTGGCCAAACGGGTCATCGACGGCCTGTGAGTTTGGTGTGTGCTTTGACTAAATGGATAGAAAATAGGGGTGAAGTTGTCAGCTCACTGTGGCCAGTCAGCCTTTGTTGATGTATATAGTTTAACGTACCGCGTAGGGAATTGTGCTGAGTGTCAACACGAGAAGCCTGTCACCCAGCTCGTAGGACAAATAGCCGCGGCGGTTGAAATTCCTGAAGTCGGAGGTCGAGAGCGTGTCGTTCCAGACGCTCGAGACCTTGGCGATCGTCGGGTTTGCGTCCACGTCCGGGTTCGTCAGATCCATGTAGTAGTTTGGATCTAGAACAAACACACATACTCATACCTGTTAGCTGAGGTTCCCAGCCAATCTAACTTCAATCAATACACGCACATACTCGCGTCGTTGTTGCCCAGGATGGCCGTGGTCTCGCGCGTGTCGTTGGACGAGAAGTACTTGTGCATGGTCTTGACGTTCACCTCGACCGCCTTAGCCACGTACGCGTCCGAGAACACTCCGTGCGCCACGTGGTCGCCCGTGTACAGGAACAGGTCTGGCTGCGGAAGCACCTGCTGTGCGTACTTGAGCGCAGACTCGAGCAGCGCCACGGGTGCGTCCTGGCCGTAAAAGATCGGCATCGCGGCCGAGTCGGCGGCATTCAGCGAGATCGAGAGGTTCAGGTGCACGTCCGAGAAATGGAGGATTTTCTTCACAACACGCGTCATGATGATGGGAAATTGGTATAAGTAATAGAGAATTGTAGCTCTTCGTTCTAGACCGGAAGTTCGCAAGTGATGGACCGCTCTTCATCCATCCGTTTTCGCATGTTGTGTGCGTAGTAATGAGTCCAATGACCTCGACCTCAGCGACTTTGAGAGACAGTGCTGACGTTTTTAATAAGTCCCATGGATGGCAATCGAACGTCAGAGCCAGTCAATATGGTGTGATCAGGCATCGCACGAGCAGCGCTCCCGCGGGTTGCACCAGGAAGTTGACACAAGTTGAAGTGGACATGAACCCACCTGGTTCCTTTTTTTAGGGACCAGGTTTCTTATTTTTCGTGGAAAATGCTCAAATAGGGAATTGGATTATTATTTTAGAGGACAAAATGGCACATATCAGGAAATGAGACCACAACTTTAGGAAAAACTTTGCGGCAGATTTTTGTTGTTGTCGTTGCTGTGTGATGCCGAAATGGAACGTCATCTTTGACTGGGAGTGCGCCTCAACGCCTTCTCCTCACCGCTCGTATCATCAGTGGGGCATGTCATTTTAGGATACTGAACCGATGTCTTACTCGCAACCGTAGTGCTGTACTGATATGACTCTATAAAGTACGATTATATTGTGCGCATACGGTTGTACAGTTCAACGCTTTATTTTATCCGATTTATTCTCTGATTCGTGTAAAATCGACCCAAATTTGTGTGTCACTGGCTAAAATGCTGTAATATATTTGATTGGTCAAAATGACCAAAGGGTTCCGCGGCCAATCGTTCACATGAATGGGGCTTTCGCCGGCCGCCGAATCGCAAAAACGCCGCCGCTCAAGGCATTTTCTAAAGCAAAGAAGAAAAGCAAGATGGCGAAGGCTACCTCCACCCCAAAGACTGTCGCTGGCAAGAAGGCCGCCGTCGTGTCCAAGAAGCTCATCAAGGGCT
This sequence comes from Globisporangium okanoganense, assembly GCA_023334035.1. Taxonomy (NCBI): domain Eukaryota; phylum Oomycota; class Peronosporomycetes; order Pythiales; family Pythiaceae; genus Globisporangium; species Globisporangium okanoganense. The sequence continues at coordinate 11,766 of JAASFY010000790.1, forward strand.
CGCACGGCAAGGCCATCAAGATCCGCACCAAGGTGCACTTCTACAAGCCAAAGACCTTGAAGCTCGCGCGCGCGCCAAAGTACGCCCGCAAGGCCGTGCCTACGCGCACCAAGCTCGACAAGTACCGCATCATCAAGTCGCCTCTGACCACCGAGTCGGCCATGAAGAAGATCGAGGACAACAACACGCTTGTCTTCCTTGTTGACATCCGCGCCAACAAGCGCCAGATCAAGGACGCCGTCAAGCAGCTCTACGAGATCAAGGCCGCCAAGGTCAACACGCTCATCAGGTACAACCCATCGCGTCGATATGCTGCCGACCGAGGGAACCAGTCGTGCCCGCTCTGCTTTCTTCCCGGTTGGGAGCCCATGGGCAGCGGGCCGCTGGGGCTCTTCCCTTGGTCACCGTATTTGCAAAGCACTCGCTTTTCTTGCTTGTGTGTCTGCAAGTGGAGAGCGCCTGTGGTGGTGACTGGCTATAGCCATCTCTTTATTGGGATGGCTGTGTTCTTGCTGGTCACCTCTGTAGTTGTTCTCCATCTCCTTGTATATATTGCTGGCTTGTGAAGCGTTCTTTACTCACCGCTGTGCTTTTCTGTCTTGCGCGTGTTTTATTTTACAGACCTGACGGCCAGAAGAAGGCGTACGTGCGCTTGACCGCGGACTACGACGCGCTTGACGTTGCCAACCGCATCGGCGTGATCTAAGTGCTTTGCCGTTCTTATTGCTTGGAAGTGATAACGCTCTTTGCCATCCTAATATAACAAGCGACTGCGTTGCTTTTGCCGCAAGGCGATCGCATGCAATCGTGGAGAAAAACAAAACCCCTCCCCTTGTTGAGCTCTTCATCCATTGTGTACATCAACAACGGAGCTATCCACTGCGAGCATGGATCAACAGAATGATCCTGTTATTGGTTAAGGCCCTCATCACATCTAAATAGAACTGGCGGCCAGTCCTCACCTCATTGTCACTTCATTTTTTACTTCCGTTTCGATCCACATGTTGGTCTTACTCTTGGTCTTCTTCACAGCAGTCGAACGCAGTCACTGGAATATCTTAATCGTGCAGTCGGCGCCTCCTGTCGCGATGAAGTTCCGCGATTGGTGGTATGCTACAGCGTGGACGGCTTCTCCCAGCTTCGGTCGATGAGCCTGGCGTGACAAAAAGCAACAAGCAATATTTAAGTAAACCAACATGAACGACTCGCCTCACTGTATCAGGTCGTACCGATTGCTCGAAGACGCAGTGACGCTCGGCGACGGACCAGATGCGAAGAGAACCGTCGTGGCCTACACACAAAAAAAAGAAGTCAGCAACATTGTCGAAGCAACAACAGCAGAGCCAAGTGCGACAGTCATACCTCCGGTGGCAAGATAGAGTCCCGAGGCGTCTATTGAAATCGATGACACTGCGTCTTGATGGGCAGCGACGGTGCCAATACATTCGCCTGCGCGCATGTCGTACACGCGGATTTTCCGATCTTGGTGGGCGGCAAACACCACGGGCATCGTTGGGTGCACAGCAACCTATGCATTTGTCGATTCGAAAAGTCAGATATTAGCCACGTGATCTGTAAGCACAGAGAAATCACCACGATACGTACCTGGTTGATCTGTGCTTCTCGGGAGTTGGGACCGAGCGCGTCAAAGTCGCTGTGGCGCAGCATCTGGATGAGCTGCTCGCCGTGGAAATCGTACTGACCCAGACCGCCGGACGTGTAGCCGACGACGCAGGTCTTGGAATCGGACAGGAGCGTGTGCACCGACGTTGGCACCAGCAAGCCGCGGTTGTTGTGGCCTGAGCAACAGCAGCAGCATGTGAAAGTTAGCACTCAATAATCACAGAGTTAGCAAATAAGCAGTCAAAAAGGAAGGGACCGTACCTGTTGCCTTCGCATGGCTCTTTGGCGTGCATCGGAGTTCACTCTTAAGCGTGAGTTCGGACGTGACACCCCAGGTTCGCACGACGCCGTCCGAGCCAGCAGAGAAGAGCACGTTCGAGAGCGGGTGCGCGTGCAGATCCCAGATCGCGTCGTCATGCGCGCGATTGACCGTGTGCGCCTTGATGCCCTGGTACTCTTCGAATGTGAACGGCTCGCCTCGCTCAGTCTCGGCTACTGGCAAGTTGAACAGACCGATCGAGCCGTCGCGGCCTGCGGTCACAAAAGCCCCGGCGCGCTGTGGTCCGTTGTTTGGGTAGTTCTCTGCGCTGATGATCGCGATCGAGAGCACGCTCTGCGTGTGCGTTCTCACCGTCAGCAGCGAGTCCATCTCCGTGGTACTGTATAAGGCATCGAAATTGGTTTAGCGACAATGTTGTCATTGCCATGATCACCATAGAAGAACGTTATTTACCGTTGCGATGGCGGACCAGCGATGACACTCGAGAGGTTCCACACTTTGACCGTGCAGTCTTCGCTTCCTGACACGATGATCGGCTCTGTTGGGTGGAACGCGAGCGCTCGAACGCCATCCTATCCAAATTTTCACACCAGTTTTCACAGTTTAGAAATTGTTCAAAAACAGGGTATATTCTGGACAATCGCAAAAAATTATTGCACGTACCATGTGCCCCGAGAGCTTAACTTTGAGCTTGTGCGGACGGAAAGACGCCTTTGAACCGAGTACGATCTTCTCAGGTTTCACGCTTCTCGTAGGTTCAGCAACGCCTGTGAGGAGATACACATTGAGGTTCAAATAAATTAAGTGACGTAACTCAAACGGGGACTTCCAGCCAGCCAGGCCCCCAGTGTAACAGCATAACGACACGACGTACGTTCGTTCGAGTTGGGCGGTTCCGAAACCGACGACGCCGTTCGAGAGCCCATGCGCGGGCGGGAAATCTCCATTCCCTTGGTCGTTGTGCTCTTCGGTGTCGCTGGTGTCTTTGTGACGCCCACTCCGTTGTCCAGTCTGTAGACCTGTTGGCTGCTGGACTTGTTCCCCATTGGGCTAGGTGGGGGCGACGCCGCGCCCGCCGAGTGGGCCGACATCGTTCGCTCCACCGAGCGGGAGATCGTGACCGACGCTGACGCTGGGCGCGTGATTGGCGCATGCTCGACTGCTAATTTGGGGGCGTTCACGACACTGCTAACAGGGGCTGGGGACACCAGATACCGTCCTCGTTCCTGTTAAACACAGCAACAAGAGAGTCACAGCAAGGGGGGAGATCAGTCACTCATCTACGATAATAAAACTTCCCTATATGACCAGTAAATAGACGCCTAGATATCCGTGTATATCGCACCTGTCGCAACGCAAATTCGAGCATCTTGACGCGCAGCATCGCGTCCTTGTAGGCCTCTTCCTGGATGCCACGCTGGGCCTCAAGGTCGCGCACCTGCTGCTGCAACCGCAGCCGCTCTTCGTTCCACTGCGACTCCTCGTTCGCGACGCCGGCGAAGGACCGCTGTAGGAACCGCAACGCGCTGTCGACGCTGTCCATCGCCTCTCGCAGCCGCTGTTTTCTTTTTTCTCCTTCTTCAAGTGGGTCGTCCTTCTCTGTGGCTGCTGGAATCTACCGGACGCAGAATGCTGGTGTTGCTCAGTTGGAAGCTGCACAGGACAATGGAAAGAGTGGAGTGCTGTGCTGGGCGTAAATGCGCAAGGGTCTCCACCGCCGCCGTCCTCCCTCTCGTCCTTCCTTCTTTCCTTCGAGCCGTGATTGCTTTGTTGCGTTAAGCTGGGCCGACAAAGGCGGAGCAGACCAAGGCACTTGATGGAGTGTACCACACTAATTATTGCATGAGGCCATCTATTTAGCGTTACGCTATCACACTATATAGCACACACAACAATTGTATGTGGCGCTACGATTAGCATCTGCCTCATTTGATGTGCA
>JAASFY010000791.1:0-15597 GCA_023334035.1 Globisporangium okanoganense
AATATCGCTTCATATCGGTGGAGTTTCGAAATAAAACCTAAAACCTCTGAAAAATGATGATTGAAAAGCTGGGATTTGTTCCAATAAACTACCTGTTTTGATAAAACCAAAAATATGTCAGAATGCGTCAGACCAGCAGCAGTGTTTTATGCTCACCAATTCCGTTTCATCCATTTTTTATGAACAAAACCGAGAAGTCGGCATAAATTCGTGGGACAGAGTAGTAAACGAATTTACTGTAAAATCTTCATCTCTAGTTGTGTCTGCCACGTGGACCGCTCGTACGTCTCCATGTCTATTTCTGTAAATAGATTATTATCTTCATTAAATATATACTTCTTTATTAGAATAGCATATCGGTACCTTTATCTTGTACAGTACTTTTGATACACCAGTGCTGAGCAAACTCGCTTCAGTCTCTCGTTTGCGTGACGATCAGAGCCCGTACGTAACGAACCGGTTGAGTGAGTTTGCTTGCGAGTACTGTTGTCAATCGATGCCAAAAAGCTGACAAAAAGTTAACAACAAATAAAAATGCGGAGCTTTGTTTCCTGTCACAATTAGTGACAGATGCCCTTTTTAACATGGAAGGTTGCTGATGTCACTATTCGAAGAACTTGCTGCTCTCCCATTCATAAAAAAGTGACAACAGACAGATCGCGACACGAGTGCTACGTGGACGAAGCGCCTCGCTCGTCGCCCCCACTGCTCTATTTAATACGCGTGCATTGCGACAGGCAACGCCATGCGGTCGCAAGAGCTGCTACTGCTGCTACTACTGGCTGTGGCTATGCGCAGTCCCCTCACGTGCGCACAGGACGCAACGACAGACGTGCTCCAGTCAACTGGTGCTCATGAAGAAGAACCGTCGATAACAGACCAAGCGGCGTTCCCAGCGAGCGAGATGCTGTTCCAGTACGTGCCCGTGTACGAGAGCTTCAATTGGACGGAGCTGCTCAACGTGACGCAGTACCACCTGCCTGCGTTCGCGTACGAGACGGACTGGGCGGCCATCGGCACTGCGTTCCAGGACGCGTGCATGGGCTCGTATGAGTTCCTGCGGCTGTGGCTCGTCTTGCTCGTGTTGGTGGGCGTCCCAGTGGTGCAGGCGGTGAGCGCACTGGCCGAGGCGCTGCTGCCGCACTTCATCACGCTCTGCAAGATGAGCGTCGAGTACGTTGGCGAGATGGACCCGGTGCACCAGGCGGCCGTGGCGCTCACGTCGCTGCTCGTGGTCGTGTGTATCCGCAAGGGCTACTTCCGCAAGATCCGCATCAAGTACCTGTTGTTCAAGCGCAAGATGGAGCTGCGCTACCGGTCGTTCCTGGCATCGCTGAGCAACACGTCGCGCTTCATCGCGATCCTCTTGCCACACGCCGCGTTCTTTCTGGCGGCCTACGTGCTGCTCTTCTGGTCGCCCGAGGCCGTCGTGGGCGTCTGGGACAACGAGTCGCTGCTGAGCTTCTTCACGACCGGCTACCCGCTCATCCGCACGGTCATGATCATCCGCCATCGCCGGATCTTCTCCAAGCGCCGCCAGCCACGCCCTGCTAATCGAGGCGCTGAGGCTACAAGAACCAGCACTGCAGTCACGACATCGACATCGCCAGCCACGGCCTCGCAGCGCCTGGCGCGCTCGCGCAGCATCAAGGAGCTCGTGATGAGCGAGTGGCGGCCCTACGAGACGATTCTCAAGTACTGGGTGCTTTGGGCCTTCGCCGGCTGTCTGCTGAGCATGGTCTCGCTCTTCCTGCCGCGCTTTCTGGTGGCGTTCGTGACCGTCCCAACGTACGTGTGCAACATCTTCTTTGCGTGGATCCACTCGCCCGTCACGCGCGGCGACATTGCGCTCTACACGCTGCTCAGCCCGCTCTTTAACCCGTACGCGAACCGTATTCGCGACACGCCCACCACCGCCGCTGGGGGAAACGCCAATGAGAGCGAGGCCGCGAACTTCCTCGTGCGCACCCTCGTGATGTTCCGCGTGCTGCCGGAGCACCAGGTGCATTTCATGAAGGACCTCTGGTCCCAGGGCCCTGCGCTCGGCGGGCTCATGTTTATCTTCACGCCGGGTTTCGTCACGGCGCGCGGTTGCTGGCTCGTGGGCTTTGGCTTCCCGGCCTACGTGACCATGGGCGCGCTGGCCGAGAAGACGACGCGCCGGTACGAGTGGTGGCTCAGCTACTTTTGCGTGGCCGTGGCCGTCGACTACCTCGTGACGGCGCTGGGCCATGAACTGGCGTGGCTGCCGTTCTTCTACCACGCCAAGCTGCTGCTGCTCATGTGGCTCCAGTTTCCCTACTTCCGTGGCGCGCAGAAGATATTTGACGCGAGCTTTGCGAGCATCTTTGTGATCCCCGACGAGCTCAAGGAGGACTGAGTGTGATGAAACAGAGGGAGGTACATAGGCTAGTTAGTAGTAGGTAGTGCCTTATTAGAAATTATCGTAGAGCCATGGGAAATTGGCTCTCGCTGTCTCAACGGAAGGACAAGCGAGATACTTTAGCTCCGGTGACGACGGTGATGAGGAGAAAAGATAAAAAAATATAGGATCTGATAGATAACATGGCTCTTAGGTTTGGCATTCCTACCTAGTCACTGGCGTGGTTGTTGCCTCTCTCCTTGAGCATGAGCTGGTGGATGCGACGCAGTTCACCCATGCGCTCCAGCACCTCGCGCTCGACCTGCGCGGCGCCTTCGGGTTTGCCCAACGCGATCATCTCGCCCATGAAGCTCTTACGCTGCTCCACCTCGTCCAGCACGAGGTCGTAGAGCTCCTCGAGCTGCGCGAGGCGGTCTTTCGGTTTGCGCCCCACGCGCAGCGCGTTTGCGTGCGAGAGCTCACGGTCGAGCAGGTCTTGAGACATTATTTGGGGGAAATGGGTGGCTGTGAGCGAAAGTTGATATATCAAGTTCGAGAGGTTGAGGTTGTATGGAGTACCTACCTGATCCTGGCAGGAGCTCTCGCGGGAGGATGCTGCCCTGGCTGTACTGAAAGACCTGCTGTAGCTTCTCCTTCTCGACGTTGGGCTTCCTCCTAATGGGGTTTGTGAGAATGGCTCGTTAGACACTTGAGTGGGTAGTACACAATATAATTCCAACGCACTTGATGGCGGAGACGCGATAGGCTTCCATCTGCTTCTTGATTACGCTCATCTCCTTCTCGATCTCGCTCAGCGGCTTTCGGCGCACGCCACGGTAGTCAATTGGGTGGACCTAGGTAGTATCATGTTTGTTAGCTGAGCCTCACTTAGTAGCTATCGCTAAAAAAAATGACGGATACCTCTGGATAGTTGCCTTTGCGTCCAGTGAACGACGGCGCCTTGATCGCACGGTCCGAGACCTTGGTCGAGAGCGCGTGGGTCCGTGAGTCTGCGTGGTTCGCACTCGCGCCGCCAGGGATGAACGGCGCGCTGGACTCTCGTGGTTTGGTCGTCAGCTCTGGCGTTTTGCATTTAAAGACAGAGTCATTGAGGGTATGAGTGTGAGGAATACAAAATATAATTGTGACTCATGCGTAGTGGTGGAGAAAGAGGACGCACTTGGGTACGAGACTCTGGGCTTCGTGGTGCCGCAGTAGAGCTTCTTGAGCAGCCGTCCGGCCTCCGTATCACTCCCGAAGGCCCTGGATGAACAGGGGAGAGTGTTAGCAAGACATTTCATCAAAAACAGTCCTAGGCCAACAGAAATGGGCAGCAAGAGCTCACTTCCAGGACTCGGTGCAGTCGGGTTTGCTATTATAGATATTATAGCAAGCATGTGAATGCGGGTTAGTGAAGGAGGGAGGAGGGATTCGTAGCATAAGGTTGTATTGAATGAGTGTGCTCAATTGCTCACCTCACGTCACCCCCAGGAGCGGCAGCGGACTCGGCATTATTCTCAAACTCCATCTCTTACCACGAGAGGTGAATGCCTCAATGCGAGAATAGCCACACGAAACGGCTTGGCTCGCGAATCGGTTATTGCGTCCTACGTTATTTCTAAATTTATAGCCGACAACAAAGTTAACAGTACCAGTTATGAATAAATATAGCTGATAATAAGTTAAAGCGTCGGACGGCTTGGCTCTTTAACTTATTGCTTCTAATAATGTTAGGAAATCCAAACTCACTAAACGGTTAGTGTAGCCATATATATATTGAGAGCATTGACACATCATCTTCTTTTTTAAGTTTTATAAATGCATGTATTTATAAAATCTGACGCTCTTGTTTTAACAATATAATGTGACGCGAATGTTGCTCGATAATAATGCGACCTTCGCGTCACTTTTTTAAGTCTTTTGTGGCGCCTCATTTTGGCTCACAGTCAACAATTATCGTGCGAGAAAGCAGGTGGGTGCGTCACGACGTTCTCTGCATGCATGCGTCTCTGTGTGTGGCGATGGCGCTCTCACGCTCGCTCGTGGAGCAAGTATACAAACTCTCTCATGCTCAGCTGCTTCCTTTTTTTTCCTGTCTGCTTGTTTCGTTCTCTGTAGCTGCTCGCACCGACGAGATGATGAACATGAACACGTCGAATCTGCACGCGGCCAACGCCACGAGCGTCGTGGGCAACTCCATGGCCATCCCTCCGCGCGTGGCCGCAGCGTCCAACCCGACTCCCGTGGCCACAGCCGCCGCCGCAGCGGCTGCGCAGCTGAGCCTCAACCACGTACGCAGCGCGTTCAAGCCGACCCAGATGCCTACGTCCGCCGTGCCTTCCGTCCCCAACCCAGCGGCGGTGGCCGCGGCCGCAGTAACAGCCATCCCCGCGGTACCCAATACGGCGGGCGCGGGCGCGCTGCAGCTCTCGGGTCGCTGGTCGCTCGATCGCGAGGACTCGGACTCGACGAACGACTACCTGGAAGCCATGGGGCTGCCGCTGATCGCGCGCCAGGCGGCCGACAAGCTCGACCTGATGGTGATCATCAGCCAGTCGGCCGGCGAGTTCGTGATCACACGACGCACGCGCATCTTCACGGAGACCAAGACGCTCAAGTTCGGCCAGGAGGTGAACGTGAAGAGCAACCTGATCAAGGTCACGGGCGAGCCGAGCCAGATCAAGACGGTCACGCAGCTCTCGGGCTACCGCGGCATCCTCACGGACCTGCGCACGCTGGACGACAAGGGCCGCATGCACGTGGAGCTGACGCTGACGCTGCCGGACAAGCCGGCCGTGGTGATCCAACGCTTCTTCAAGAAGACGAGCGACTCCACGTCGCTCGAGAACCTCCCGGCCTTCGACATGAGTCTTGAGAACTCGAGCGACGTCAAGCGCAAGCGCTAAATTAGGACACGGAATTGTAAGGATAAACAAGAAGAAGCAAGTTTTGAGCAACTTGTTTATACATGTGTGGGTTGTGTGTGTTGTTTGTTCATGTATCACGTGAGGAGCGCAAGCAAGAGTTGTTGAATGTTTCTTGTTATTATTGTGCGGGGCTTGTTGCGTGCAACAGTGTTGTTACACAACGACACTTACTCATGAAAGGACTTGTTCTTCTCCATCTACACTACCATCGTTTGTTGTTTGCTTGCTTCTCGTTTGTTTGATTCTTGCTTGCTCACGCGAAGAAGTAGCTCTTCTGCGCCTCAAAGGCGTCGAAGCGCTTGCCGGCGTACTCGAGAAAGTCAAAGTCTATCTTCGAGTGGCCCGCCTGCACAACGGCCCAGAAGCCCCAGAAGAGGTGCGACGCCAGCGCGTAGCGGTTCACGGCGTCGTAGAGCGCGTGGAAGAACGCCTTCGACTCCTTGTTCGCCTCCAGCTGTGCCAGCAGCTCCGGCGCCGCGGCCGCCATGTACGCCTTAAAGAACGCAAACTGCTGGTCCGGGCCAGGGTACAGGTTCAGGTCGAACTCAAAGCCGCAGTTCTCGCAAAAGTGGTTGGCAAAGTCAAAACCGCGAAAGTTGTAGCCACCTGACATGGGATTACAGACACAAGTTAAGTAAGTACACAAGCAAGCAAGCAAGCATATAAACAAGCAAGCAAGCAAACATATAAGCGAGCACGCAAACAAGCATATAAACAAGCATGCACACCGTATTCGTAGTCGATGATCTGCACGCGGTCCCACGAGTCGTTGTACAGAATGTTGCCGCTGAGCGCGTCGTTGTGGCAGAAGACCACGTCTGAGGCGAATGCGATGGCCTGCTTGGTCACCTCGTCCAGGTCCTGGTCGGCGGCCACCAGCGCCGCGCCGTCGCCATTGAGTTCGGACGGCAGCACCGACTTGAGCCACTGGAGTTTCTTGTGGAGCTCCGGCAGGTTGAACTTCTCGAGCGCCGCGCGCTTCGCCGGGTCCTCGAGCTCCGTCTCGAGCGCGAGCTTCTCAAAGCGCTCGACTTTCTAAAAATGTTGATACACACAAGTGTTGAAGGTTAGAAAGAAAGCAACTGTGATGATTTAGCTACACGGCAATTAACATACCTCCCACAGCACGGGGCTGCGGTCGTCCGACATGTTCATGACGTGCATGAGGCCGAGTTCCTTGCCAATCATGCCCAGAAAGTTCACAGGGCTCGTCTGCAGCAGTCACAACACAATAGCAACAATACGTAAGTACACCATTCACGACAGACACAAACCATAACGCAAGCACAAACTAGAAAGCGTACTTGGCCCATTTCTTCCGGCTCGAGCGGACGCGCTTCCAGCCATCCTTCGATGCGGCCGTTCGTGAAGCGGCCGTGGTACGTTGGCGCAAAGCCCTGCTCCGACAGCAGCGCAAAGAACTCTGCATTTTTGCACAACAACAAGAAACGCAAACACTTGTTTGTTAGCAACAACAACAACACATGCGCAAGCACAAGTGCACACGAGATAGATAAATATGCGTACTGTTCTCCACGACGCGGTCGATGAACGCTTCCGTGTTGTCGCCGTAGAGACGCACGAGCACCGACTGCAGTCAACAGATACAAACAATAAGACATTCACATTAGCAGCCGTGCATAAGCGCAAGCATACACGTAAATGACAAGGGAGACAACGCACGAGGTCCTGCCACATGAGGCGGTAGAGGCGGTTCGTGATGCCGCCGGCGACGATCTTGACTGTGATGTCCTCGTCACGAGCGTGCTTCCTAGTTACGCAGCAAGCGGAGGGAGAGAGAGGGGATTGTCAGAACTCAGTATTATCATCGCCAGCAGAATGGTCTCCCGTCTGCATCTATCAACACAACGTACCATGGCGGACAGATCTCCTTCACGACCACTTTGACGTCGTCGAATTCGTCGGCGTCCTCCTTGCCGACCACGTAGTCGTAGCATGCGTCCGGTTTGTTCAAGTAAACCACTGCACACAGCCACAAGCACATCAGCAACAGTTCATAGCACACAAACACACACACGCGCGTCCTGCTCACCGTCTTCCTGCGCCATGATGATGGGAATGGGTTCGTCCTCTTCTTCTTCCTCCTCCTTGGCCTCTTGTTGCGCACTGGCGTTGTCTCTGGGGCGGTGGGGGCTTTGCTGATGCGTGCGGAGAAGAAAAAAACTAGTCGCGGCTGTGATCAGCGACGTCGCGGCCGTCACGAGCAGCAGCACGCGCCAATTGAGCTCCTGCTGCTGGGGCATCAATCAATCACTCGCGTGGCGCAATTGGCTGTTTGCGTGGGCGGTTTTGCAGAATGGGGGCTACTATTTGGAGCGAGAGGCTGAGTGAGAGAGGGACTGGGGATGGACTATTTTGTGCGCACTTTGGCATGTTTGCTCTATGCATGCGTATTAGCTGGTGTTTTCTGTTCATATGCATAAGTAGAATAAAAATTAAAGGCTCATTGCTCTGCGTTATAGAAACAAAGCTTTTGAGAAGAATACCATGAAAGCGCATAATAGAGGAAGCCATTCCCCTCTCAAATGGTCAATGGAAAGAGCAAACATGACGTGCACATCGTTCTTTTGCTGCTTCTTCCATCCCATCTCCTTTTTTTCAAAAAAGAATGCTGCATCAACGGAACAGCGTGGTCCACACCAAAATAAAGCTAACCGAGGTGGTCCACGTTAGCAATAGCGTAGCGCAATCAGAATAAAGTGGTTCACATAAAATGTTGTGGTCCACCTCAATTCATCCTTTGACACGTAATATCCTCTGATAAAACATAGCCTGTTAAACTACATCATGATATTATTTATCCATTCTCACAGGCTCATTTGAATTCTGAATGGAAACTTGGCGCCGAAAACTAAACCAAATCAAATTGATCTTCAATTGCTTTCCCCATACAAACCACCGCCAACATCTCACTCAGTACGAGCCATTGCCCAATCCGATCGACAGACGATCGACCGACGAATGGCGGGCGGAGACCACGAGACGAGCCGCTACCACCGCCACCAGACGGCGGAGAAGCTGCGGCGCGAGGGCGCCTCGCAGCTCAAGAGCTCGCTCGCGGCGCTCAAGCGCGACGTGGCGGCGTCCATCCGGCTCTGCAGCAGGGACTTTGGCGTGCTCGGCAAGGAGCTCGTGGGCGCGCTGCAGCAGCGCCAGCGGCGCGAGCAGGCAACGAAACACGCGCTCGAGCACGAGCGCAAGCGCCGCCGCAAGCTGCAGCACCAGGTGGCCGACCTGCAGGGCAACCTCCGCGTGCTCTGCCGCGTACGGCCCGTGCCGCAGGAGCACGACCAGCGGAGTGATGTTCAGCAGCAACAGCAATTGGAGCAGAGCGACGTGTCGGGCAGCAGCGACAGCAACAGTCCCAAGAACAAGCACATGCGCGTGCAGGTGGCCTCGCAACAGGAGCTGCGCGTCTGCTCGGCCCACGATGGCGCGCTCTACAAGAGCTTCTCGTTCTACCGCGTCTTCGATGAAGAAAGTACACAGGTGAGTGGCATATTGTGTGTAGTAAGTGCGATTACGTGTGTTGTATTGCATAGCGTCTCCGTATAGCGATGGCTCACGATACGATCGCTTGTGTGTGTGTGACTCATGACAGAGCCACGTGTTCCGGGACGTCGCGCCGCTCGTGGCCGCCGCGATGGACGGACGCCACGCGTGCATCTTCGCCTACGGGCAGTCGGGCGCCGGCAAGACGCACACGATGCAGGGACCTGAGAGCGACAGAGGCGTCTACTTCCGCGCAACCGACCTAATCTACAAGACGACGCAGGAGCAGAAGCAGCTCTTTGAGTTCACAGTCACGCTACAGCTCGTGGAGATCTACAACGAAGAGATCTACGACCTTCTCACCATCCCTGGTGCGCACACAAGCCCAGCTGACTTGTCCCACCAGCATTCCAGCCAGCTGTTCAGCCCACCAACCTCGGGCGCGGCGTCATCATACACGTACCCACCGGGGACGACGCGCACAGCAGTGGAGATCCGTCACGGAGAGCAGGGCGTGTACCTGAAGAACGTCACGAGTGTCCCAGTGGAGAGCGCGAGTGAAGTGCACGCGGCCATCCAGCGAGGCGCTGCGAACCGCTCCGTGTTCCCCACGGCCAAGAACGAGCACAGCAGCAGGTCGCACAGCGTGCTGATGATCGACATTGTACGCACGAGCAAGGCGAGCAGCGAGGTGACCGCTGGACGGCTGGTGCTCGTCGACCTCGCGGGCTCGGAGCGCTTGGCCAAGACCGAGACGACGGGCCAGCGGCTGCGAGAGGCGCAGTGCATCAACAAGTCGCTCTGCGCGATCAGCGACGTCATGTCGGCGCTGCTGGCCAAGGAGAAGCACATCCCGTTCCGCAACTCCAAGCTCACGCACATGCTGCAGGACTCGCTGGGCGGCAGCGACAACCCGACGCTCATGCTCATCCACGTGAGCTCCGCGAGCTCGGACGTGAGCGAGACGATCGACACGCTCAAGTTCGCGTCCCGCGTGACGCACATCCAGCTGGGCACAGCTCGCCGCAGCGAGCGCGTGGAGATCAGTCGCCTGAACGGAGTTGTACGTGTGCATATTGTGTATGTTGCAACCTTCTCAGCGATGCTGACCGTGGGCTAAACATGTTGTTGTTACGTTACTGCAGATCTCCTCCCAAGCTTCACAGCTCCAGGCGATCCAGGAGAAGCTAGCAGCTGAGCTGGAGCTCCGTAAGAAGTACGAGAAGCGCCTGGAGGAGTACCGTCAGGAGGACCATCGCCGCAAAGCGCGAGAGGACGACCCCAAGAAGCAGCATGCGCTCGCGCCACTCACGAATTCCAATATGTTGAGTCCAGAGCTGCCGGTTGCTGCACGACGATGGAGCCTGTACTCCCGAAAGTACGTTGTGAACTGCAGCAAATCGGTTGATGTAGGAGTGCATGGGCTGACTTGGTGATGTGTTTGTTTGATTGATTGTAGGGACAACATTGCACTCAAGAGTGCCAACAACGCCAGAGGACTCAACGGTGTTGAGAATATCTCGGAAAACATTATTCGAAGCCGCGCGACGTTGCCGATGCAGCCAGAGGACGAGGCGTCATCGACTCTCGGTCCACTGACGCCGATGCGACAGAAGAGACGACTGAGCGTGTACAAAGCTATTGACAAGACTGCGGTTGTACCACCTCAGCCGTCTCAACTGGGCAAGCGTCCGAGTGCAATTGCGTCAGACGTGAAGAGGTACGCTCACTGTTGCGCCATCCCTATTCGTTCATGTGCCTTGCTGAGTGCTCACTCCTGATATCATTATTGATTCCACAGTATTCTGAAGAAGCGCCGCGTCGAACAGCAATCCCCAAAGACCCCCTCGAGTGAACTCTCGCAGTCCAAACAGGTTTCGTTTCATTTCTCGCCAAAGACCCCGTCGCCAAGCTCGGATGAATCGCAGGCTCCAAGACAACCAGCGCAGCTCCTGCGATCGGTTCCAGCCGCCTCGCGAGTGTAAGAACTGTGTGATGTTGGTTATCTGCTGGTCTAAAGCTCATACTGACTGAAATTCATTCTCTTTGCTCGTGCTTTGCCCCTGAACAGCCCTACTGCCAGTCGAGTTCGAGCGACGGTGTCTTCGTTCTCATCGTCGCCAGTGAGACGAGTCATGTCGTCAACACCGGCTCGCCACAAGCCCAAGTCGAGCATTGGGTGGCGCTGAAGCTACTGTAACTCAAATCGGACAAGATCGACAAAGAGAAAAGATGTGCGCAACCACGAAGAAACAGCAGCTCTGGCCCTCAGCGGAACCTTGTAAGTTATGAAATGCTGTGCTGTGTATACAAATAATAGAAACCCATGTTGCTCTCCATCACAGATGATGAGAACAAGACAAATCGTGTGTATCATGCTTACCTAGTACTGCTCACGTCGACCTTGGGACTCTGTCGTTGAAGCGGTAAACACACAGTCGATTTCGCCCTTGCGGTAATATCAGCCCAAGCACTGTCCCAGTTTCAAACTAATTGACATGCTGTGAATGGTAGTCAAAACATCAGGAACAGCGATTTGTGGGGCTCGGGAGGATGTCTGAAAGCAGCACCGGTTGCAGCTTGGACGATAAAGCGCAAACAACTGCACGATGGTGTCTGTCCAGTCGGCTTCGTAGCAAGTTGTGGAACGTCGCACTGGTAGCTGCTACCCGAGTGCTCAACGAAACGCTGAAGCTACATCCCCATGGTGAGAACAAAGCAGCTGACGCGCCCAGGAACTTATCTAGGAGATAACAGAAGGTTAAAAATCTGACGCCGTCGCGACGTTTCAAAAACGCGCATTATTAATCGCCACACAACCACTCAGCATGCATGGCGCCGATGCTCAAGGCCCAGTCAAGCTGATCCAGCAAAATCAGCGCAGAGAGCCCAGTGCCAATCGTGTGAGCTTGACGTAGCTTTGAGACAGTATGCAGCAGCAACTAAATCACCACCCGCATGGGATGCCTGTGGTGCGTCCAGTCGAACAGAGCCCAGCTGCGGCAGACTCGAGAGTGCAAGGAGTCCTTTATCTCCAATGCGCCACGGAGGAGTTACTGGAGGCCCAAAGAATGGCTTCATACTCCTCAAAGTGCACTTCAACTAGACGCTTGCAGTGGTAAGCGAGCGAAACGAGAAAATCGTCGTCGAACCCGTTCCTCGCCTCCCTTTGCCGCGTGCTTGTATTTGTAGAATGGACACTTGCCCAGTTCAGCGTCGGGCAAGCTGCGAGCATCGCATTGAGCCCCTGTCCTGAGAACTTGAAACCAGAATCATCGAGGTACTCGCCCGAGTGCCACTTGTGCTCCCAATTAGTTTCACACCCGGTGGCGAGCGCCAGTTTCGTCAGCTGCGCCTTTGGGTACTTGCTAAAGATCTCGAGGAAGCGGTCGTCGAGCGGCGCGTAGAACCAGTTAAACTCGCGCAGCTTCGAGCACGATTTGCAAAAGTTCTCCCACGCCTCGAGCGAGCAGAAGAGCATCTCGTCTGAACGGATGTTCGAGTATCTGCCACCCATCCATGAGTTTGTCACGTCGCCGCCGTTAAGGTATTCGAGGCTTGGGCAGAAGGCAGCAATCGCATTCAGGAACTCGTATGTATATTGCGCCCAGTGCTTTTCATCACCATCGTTGGGGCTTTGTCGATGCGGTACAGTGAGCTGCAGCAAACCGCGGTTCAGGCCCCCCTTGTACCATCGCTCCATTGCCTTGTAGAACAGCTGAAGGTTCGGCTGCAGCTTCGCGTGGGCGATCTTCTGTAGCTCTTTCGCAGGCAATCTCAGCCCTTGGATCAGCGGGCTGTGCGTTGACGCTGCAGTGAGAATTGCGCCAAGATGTGTGCTATGGAGCGGCATGCGCCCTACGTCCAATCGCAGCAGCTTCGGACAGCAGCGGAACACGCGGTCCCAGTCGATCTCCAGCGAGTCCACATGGTCGAGCGATCCCAGTCCTTCTGATAGCGGAAGCGTTGAATTCTTCATGCCAAAGCGCTCCATGGAGAGTCCCATAAATAGAGATCATGGTCTCTGCGCGCTCAACATGCAATCTCCACAACCCTACATGCAATCTCCACAAACCTATCGATCGGAGAACATGATTTGATTCACATGGACATGTGATGTGGCAACCGTCATCAGACTTGTTCTAGGCTAGGCAGCGCTAGTGGCAGGCGCGTTCCAGATCTCTTGACGAACGTTTCACCTCGCGATCTCCGCTCCAGTTCAGCTTCAAGTTGCAGGATTCAACGGAACTCAACCCGTGAAGGGTGATATGGGTACATCCCACATGAATTTTTGGGTGGGACGGTTAGAACGTGGCTAAAGCTGCGATCCGTGCCGCCCCTTCCCGAGAAAGCGCTATGGATAGACGGACGAGATGGTTGACCACCACGCTCCTACCTGGCTGGACCGCCATAGCTGCAACGCAACAGGATGGTCATTTTCCGTTTTGAGCCAACGATTTGGGCACGGGGACTGATGGAATCGAAACAATCGGTCAGTGCGGGCGAAGAGCAACTGGTGGATTTCAATGACATCATGCGGCGAGCTAGGAACGGCGAGACCTAAGCTGTGGAGGCGCTGATTCGGCTTGTGAAAGCCTCTCGTCAAACAACGTGTTCTCCCACCAGTGTGCATCACGCTTGGCTATCGATCCGCGCGCTTACAACGCGTTTGAGTGACGAAAATCGGTCCCTGTCTGGCGAGGATAGACACCTGGCGAGCCAACAATGTCTAGAGATTGCCGAAAACGCCGACTTGCTGCCGTTTCTGGACGTCGCTATATCGCCCCCTCCCCCCCAAGTGATGGATCGCGTGATGCTCTATAAAGGCGCAGTCATTGTTGTTCGCGCCCATTTATTTCATGATGACGCCACCGAGACGATCATCCACAACCACGGACAAGCCATGATCAGCACATGCCTCGAAGGCAACTACGTCCACAAGATCTATTAAATCAACACCGTCCACGGTCAGCACCACCGCTTCACACGCAGCGTCGGTGGCTTCTACGAGGCAGTATGCGAGCCGGAAGAAGGCGATATCGAGAACGTCTTGTGCCAACCCTTTGATGCAGGGCAGTCGCTGTTTATTTCCGCGCTCGCAAAACACACGATAGCTGGGACGGGGACAGGAACCCGCGTCTCGACGATCACCATTCGCGATGCGGACAAGCCTTTTGCAATGAGCGAGGTCGTGAGTGCCACGCCAGCGATCGACGCCCCCAGTGAAGCCTATGAGATGATCGACGACGTCGATGAGCAGCTCGCCATCAAGACACGACTCCAAGCGGCAGTGCGTGCGTTCTGAGGTCGCGTGATGCAGGCGCCAACCACGGTAGTGTACCTGGATAACATCTCCCACCAAGTGGAAGCAGCGCACGAGGATGTGCGCCGTACTCAAGACATGGTTGCACAGCTATTGGATGAGCGTCAAGAAGACGCAGCGGTGCGAGAGTGAGAGCTTCTCCAGCGTGGACTGGTCTTCAGCGGCCATTGCTTCACGTTTCTCCTGTTAAGGCGCAGTGATATCCCAGCGGCGTCCGCGGATTTACTGTGCTCAAATTTACGGGTCGAGTGCCTTCGTCTGGAGATTCCGGAGGCTACTGTGGAGGCGTTTCTAAACACCCAGGGCGAGCAGTTGGAGCTCCTGCGCCCATACTTGCCACCTCAATTCGAGATATTTCTCCGATACCTCCGCCACGAAATGGGAGGGGAGCAGCAATTGTTCGAAGCGGGAGCGGCTGCACTCCGCGCACAGCTTGAAACCCTGAGATATCCTCATCTACCGGGTGACATGCCCATCGAACAGCGGCGCATGGCATGCCTCACGTGGATCGTCCAATTCGCCGCCAATATGGTGTAAGCTTCACTCTGTAGTAGCCAAGCTCGAGTCCAACATGGCGCTGTAGATACTGCGATGTGCACGATGACGTCGCCACAAAGGGTCCTACTGCGAGCTGCATAACTAAATACAGCCTTACCTCTCGTTTAGCGCACAGGTGTACTCTTTGCAAATGCAAAGGGAATTAAATACGGATGACATTCAACTGAAACCAAAGTATTGATTTAGTTTAGAATTGCCGAGACGTTGCTTCTGTCAGACAGAATGCCAGCGTGCCTCCAGTAGTTTTGGATAGTCTCCGAGGTGACGTCGTCCCAGGCTTGCTTGCTTCAACGCAACGCCGTGTAGATATCTACCTTCTCTTGCGGGTGCCCATAAAAAGAGCGACTAACACTATCCAGCACCTTAGTTCTTGCGTACTTGCTCTTGATCGTTCGAATAATACCTTGGTCGAGCGGTTGAACGCAGGCTGTCATGTTCTTTGGTAAGAACTCCAGTCGAACATTGCTCATTGCAAAAGCCGGCTCAACATGAGAGCTCACATTGTCGATCAAGAGCAAGATTTTGCGGCCCTCACTCCGCATCTTCTCGTTGACTCCATCCAGCCACGAAAGGAAGATGGATGAGTTCATCCACGCCTTTTGACTGTGCGTGTAGACCACACCGAGTTCCTCACGGACATTGTGACCCTTCAATGGCCGCAGTACAGCCGCTGAACCGATGTACAGCAGTTGGAGCTTGTCGCTGTCGTCTGCGTTCACAGTAAGCGCCAGCGTCACTCTATTCTTGGGATCCTTGTTGCCGGAGACCTTCTTCTTCGTCGAAAGTGTCGTCCTGGCGTCGCTGCGGAAGAAGAACAAGGTCTCGTCCATGTTGTATATGTCGGAGCGGGCGTACGGGAGAGTCAGCTTCCTCATCTTGTCTCGCCCCGCATTCAGTGCGTCCTGGTCTACAGA
>JAASFY010000792.1:0-15579 GCA_023334035.1 Globisporangium okanoganense
CTTCGCATCTGAGATGGTCCCATAGGGTTTCAGGACGATATTCGAGATTTTGGTGCTTTTTTGAAAGCTGAGACGTAAGGGTTGGGGCGTGTGAGTGGCTGAGTAAAAAACTGACAACGAAACTGGAAGAACTATACTACTCATGTTGAGTGTTAATGAGTTGATGGAGCTGCTGTCAAGATGTTCTGTGTGTCTCCTGGCGTGATCTGCATGCTCTACGTGCGCGATCTTTATGATCTTTACAATAAGTGCGCACAGACAGCGTATACGAGTGGTCAGCACGCACCTATTGTAAAGCACTGTACCCAGAATTAGTAAATTACACCCGAATGTAATTTTTTTGTAAATCTATATGAGTTTCGGAGCCCAAAAGAAAGACGTCTTCATGCAGTTTAGTAGACTCGGAATCACTATAGTTTGAGTTTGTGAAGACATGGGTTAGGGTTATCGAAAAGTCTTTACTGTTTGGCACTGTTTGGGACTCGGGTCCCAAACAGCACAGATTAGCAGAAATTCGTGCTAGGGTTGGGAGAATTATGCCCTCTCTTTCTGTGTGGTTAGGTTTAAAAGCGTGTGACTAAATTTCAGAAACGCAGGTTTAAATGTACCAGGCTCTAAACTTTGTCACATCGAAGGAAAACCCCACTGTCTTTGAACCGAGTGTGGCAACGGTTTTCTACAAATGCTACTCCAATACATCAATATACCAGTATACCTAACCTCATTGTCAGTTAGTCACATATGACCATCATTCTGTCGTTTTTGTGGGTTTTGCCACGTTTCACCCAATCGTACAAAAAAGCACCCATGGGTTTAAATATGTTTCCCTCTTTGTGAAATTGTCTACAATCTCATTTTCAGAAAATTTGTTCTGTTGTTGAAGCCCGATCTAGGCTCCGGAGAAGGAGGGGTTGAGGAGCTCCGCCCGTGGATGTGTGTGAATTTTTCTCATTCCACATATAATGAATGCAGAGCAGGGAGAAGCAGGCTTACTTTAGAAGCAGCGGACTGCTTGTAAGAGAGAGCAGCAACAAGAAGAAGCACCGCAACAACACTATGAATGCGAAGCGGGCTCCTCCGCTCTACGAGATCGCCACGTCCAGATAAGCGCGGTGGTGGCCACGACCCGCAGCAGCAACCGCACGGCCCACAACAGTATGGTCCTTTTTCCGGTTATAAATGGCTCGGAATCAGACAAGATGAAGACATTTTGTAAACTGACCATCATTCTTTCTTCCAAGTGCAAATCACGGCACACGACCTAAAAAACACCAATCAGAAACTGATCTGAGACTCAGATTATGAACTACCAATCACAGCACAGCTAGTATTTTGGTGTTTCTTCGATATTCGATCGCACTCTTTATGTGAACACTGGTATTTTATATATTATCGCAGTCTTTATGAAAATTCAGTCTGTGACAGTGTATGATTCAAAGACGAGACTGTCACAAATGGTGACATTTGTGACATTTATGATAGTCTCTGAATCCCATTGTTTGTGTGAGTAGATGACCATGCATTCTTTATGGGAAGAGGCATGCTGGGATTTTTGGCGAGTCATTTTTTAATCCAACGAGCCAAACAGCATAAGAATGAGCGCCGTGAAGGACCAAGTGGACGCCGAGATGGGGCGCTACCGCGTGCTGCAGGAAGGTGCGTCCTCCTGGCGTGCTTTCCCCTGTGATGTGTGTCGCCTTTGTATTTGTATTGCATCTGTACTAATGCGAACTCTTTCTGCTCAGAGGTGCAAGTGCTCGCGACGCAACGCCAGCAGTACGCGCAGCAGGCCAACGAGAACACGATGGTCAAGAAGGTGGGGCTCGTCGTGGCTATGGCCTTGAGGGAGACGTTGTTATATGACCACTTACAACTATATATGCGCCTATGCGTAGGAGCTCGATCTGCTGGGCGACGAAGCCAAGGTGTACAAGCTCATCGGGCCCGTGCTGCTCAAGCAGGACGTGAACGAGGCCAAGGCCAACGTCAACAAGCGTCTCGAGTTCATCAACAACGAATTGTGCGTTTGTGCTCATGCATTTTTGTATGGGGCCACCTATAACTGATGTGGTATCGTTATGCGCCATTAGGAGCAAGGTGAACGGCAAGATCGACCTGAAGGAGAAGGACGCCGTGGAGATCCGGACGAATGTGCGTATAGTGGGGCTACCAACATCTCTCTCTATATACAAGTATAGGTGTAAAGTGTACTGACATCCTCTCTCTATTGCTATGGTTGTGTGTTAATTGCAGATCTCGAACCTGCAGATGGAGATGCAGAAGCGCGCCGCCGAGGCGGCCCGAGGCGCCGTGGGGCAGTAGAGAATGCGAATTATTAGGCAGCAGCAACAGCAGGAGACGAAGAGCACCAAGCCACGTAAGGTGGTGACCAACAAGTCGGCTTTTTTTCTCTTGCGTTCATTATGGTCGCTCTCTCGCTCTCTCTGGTGGTGATGACACGCACTATAAAATACAGCACAGGCGCAGCAGGTGTCGTCTATTCTACGGATCTCTCCAGTTCTCTACAGCCCCAGGGCCTCGAGGCTGTGCACGCGTGCACCCAGCTCTTCACGCGGCACGAGCTGCGCCACCTCCTGCAGCGTCGTGCGGGCGATGGGCGTGGCGTGGAGCGTGTGGCGGGCGGCCTCGTGGACGCGCACGAGCACGTAGTCGCCCTTCGTGGCGCGCACGCCCTCAGCCGCGAGCGGGGGCAGCGGCAGGAAGGTCGACGCGAGCTGCGGGCCCGCCTGGTGCTGGAAGTCGCGCAGCGAGCCCGGGAGCATGTGATCGGCGAAGACGCAGCGCTTGTGTGTGTCCGTGAGCCCCGTGAGCATGGGCTTCTCGTCGCTCGAGCGGCGACTGGCGCCCTGCACGAGCACGAGGTGCAGTCGGTCCGAGTCCTCCACCTTGTTCTTCTTCGTGATCACGTCGCTGTACGTGTCGATGACCTGCTGCAGCCGGCGCAGCTTCACGTCGCTGGGCACGTCGTCCTCCATGCGGTGGGCCGCGTGCGTGCGCGCGCGCACCGAGTAGGCGAACATGAATGCCTGGTCGTAGCACACGCGGCGCATGAGCGAGAGCGTGTCGTCGTGCTCCGCCGGCGTTTCGCCGCAGAAGCCCGCGATGAAGTCCGAGGAGATGGCGACGCCCGGGATGCGCGCGCGCATGTTGTCCACGAGCGCGATGTACGCCTCGCGCGTGTAGCCGCGGCGCATGCGGCTGAGCATCGTCGAGCTCCCGCTCTGCGCCGGCATGTGGATGCTGCTGCAGATGTTGAAGCGCTCGTTCATGAGCTCGAAGACCTCGTCGGGGAAGTCCTTGGGGTGCGGCGACGTGAAGCGGATGCGGACCTCCGGGTCCACGCGCGAGACCTCGTCCAGCAGGTCCACGAAGCGGAAGCCCAGCGTGTCGCGCGAGCGGAACATGTTGACAAAGCCCTCGGCGGCCACGTAGCCGCGGCCGTTCTCGCTTGCGCCCTCGGACTTCTTGTCGTGGAAGCTGTTGACGTTCTGGCCCAGCAGCACGACCTCCTTCACGCCCTGGTCGCGCAGCGCGCGCACCTCGTCCACGATCGAGTTCATCACGCGACTGCGCTCGCGGCCGCGCGTGAATGGCACGATGCAGTACGAGCACATGTTGTTGCAGCCACGCATGATGGACACGAACGCGGACGGGCTCTCCGGGTCCGACCGCACGGGCGCGATGTCGGCGTACGTCTCGTCCAGCGACAGCTGCACGTTCACGGCCGAGCTGCCACCGCGCACGACGCGCAGCAGGTTGGGGATGTCGCGGTAGGCGTCCGGTCCGACCACGAGGTC
The DNA here is from genome assembly GCA_023334035.1 of Globisporangium okanoganense. Lineage (NCBI taxonomy): Eukaryota > Oomycota > Peronosporomycetes > Pythiales > Pythiaceae > Globisporangium > Globisporangium okanoganense. The sequence goes on from JAASFY010000792.1 coordinate 3,819, forward strand.
CACCATCTTGTCCGACTCGAGCAGCTGCGTCTTGAGGCGCTCGGCCATGCACCCGAGCACGCCCACGGTCGGCAGCTGCTTGGGGGCCTTCTTGCTCTGCGTGCGCAGCAGCTTGGCCTTGACCTGGCGGATCTGCTCGAGGCGGTTCCAAATCTTGGCCTCAGCGTTGTCGCGCACGGCGCACGTGTTGAGCAGGATGATGTCGGCGTCCTCCTGCGAGCGCGCCGGCGTGTACTGGTTCTCCAGCAGGATTGCGCGCACGATTTCCGAGTCGGCCGAGTTCATCTGGCACCCGTATGTCTCGATGAAGAACTTGCGCTGCTGGTTCTCGTGCAGGAACTGCTCGTCTTCGAGCTCTTCCAGAGACCGGATCGCCGGAAAGTTCATCTCGCTCACTTCCTGGCGTGCGGCTGCGCCTGCGACGTGGTTGCCCTCGTCGTCTCCGCCCGCGCGCGACTCGCGGATAAAGTCAGCGAGACCGGGTCCGGAGCCCGGCAGCCGCGAGCTGTGCACCTTGACGTGCGCGTGCGCGTGGCCAGAGGAGCCGTTGCCAGAGCAGTTCGAGTGTGAGCGTGACGCCACCGCATTGTTGTTGCTGGTGAGCGCGCTCTGAGTCACTGACGGCACATTGGCGGTGGCGCGACGTACAGCGAAGCGCGTGAGGCGCGACGCAGGCTGCAGCATCTTGGTGCGCGTCTTGGAATGAAAAGCACCAGCCACCGATTCGCTGCATTTCTGGCTCGGATTATTATCGTACTTTAGCGGGAGCATCTTCCCGCGAAAACGATTTTCCATTTTAGAAATCGGTTAGAAGCGCCCATGAGCGCCATGGCACTTGCAGCGGGCAGTAGCGACGACGTGGAAATCTGCGGCTGGGGCTGCGCCATGTGCACGTACGAGAACCAGAGCGAGACGGACACATGCGCGATCTGCCTCACGCCGCGCCATAAGACGCCCGTCAAGACCGTCGCGGCGCTCTCGCTGGCCAGTCGAAGCAGTCCGAGCGAAAATGGGGCGCGGTCGGCAAAGAAGCCCCGCCCCAGCAGTATGCAAAAACAGATCCAGAAGCCGCTAGTCGCCGTGGGCAGCTCCAACGAGAAGGAAGCGCTGCGACTCAAGAAGAAGATCGACCAGATGAAGGAGCTGGGCATCGATCTGCCGTCGAACGACATGATCGCGCTGCTCGCGCGCAACTGCTACAGCGTCATGGCCGCTGTGAGCGCGTACTTTGAGCAGATGACGGCAGCTGATGCGCCTGCGACCGAGATGGACGCCGAGGCCGAGCGGCGCATCGCGTCCACGTGCTCGTATTTCGAGCACTCGTTCGCGCGCGACCCCTTCCGTCTGCTCGGCAGCCGCGTCATGAGTGCGACGCTCAACCGCTCGTCCGTTTCCATGCGCGTGGGCGATCGCCTGGTCCTGCAGGCAGAGAACGCGGGTAAGAAACGACTGCGGCCAGGCGCCACTGCTTCAGGCACAGGCGCGAGCCCGGCGTCCTCGCTCTCTGCTGGGATCATCCGCGTGGCGACGGCGCAGAACTCCCTGGTGAGCAAAGCGTTTGCTGCAGCTGTCTGTTGCTTTATATGGGGAATGGCTCATGTGTTTTGCTATTTGTGTGGTGATTGAACGAGCAGATTGGACGCCTGGACCGCGACATGGAGACGATTTTCCAGCCGCTGATGAAAGAGGGACTCGTCACGCTCGGCGGCGTCTGCCAGTCCACGCCCGCGTCCTCGCAGATGTTCTCCTCGTTCAACGTACGGATCATTGCATTGACAGTATATTATTTATCATGAACTATAGGAGTTCTAATTGTGAACTGATGTGTTGTGTATCAGGTGCTCGTGTTTGTGTGTGTGAGCGCAAAGGCATTCTCGATTTTCCATGAAGAACACCCGCAATTCCACCTCTCGGACGCGCTCTACACGGCGCTCGACATGCTGCAGCCCGAGTCCACTGACTCGTCAGCAGATTCAGAATCAGATACGAGCCTCAACCAGCAGTTATCATCAGTGGAAGACAAGGACGCGGGTCTCGAGGTGCTCTTTTCAGATTTCATCGGATCGAACGCGGACGACGACGCCCACGAGAACACAGAGAATGGACTCAGTCCGGCAGATCAGCTTGTCCCATTACTCAAGGGCATCACGCTGCGCGATCACCAGAAGGCAGCGGTGCGGTGGATGCTCGCACGGGAGAATTATAATCAGAACAAGAAGAATGGCCGAGGAGCTACTGCCACCAGCAGCTCCGAAGAGGAGATCAATCCGGTACGTGGCATAAATGGTACCTTGCTGTGAACAACAAGAAGGCTGACTGACACATGTGTACTATATTGTATCACTCTGTATCAGATGTGGGAAGCGCGCAAGTTTTTCAAGAGCGAAAAGTCATATTTCATCAACCGGTTTGAGAAAATCGCGTCGCTCAAGACGCCGCAGCCGCCAACGCCGTGCCTCGGGGGCATCTTGGCGGACGACATGGGCATGGGGAAGACGATGGTAAGCTAAACGCCTTCGCCTATATCAACGATTGTCTGTTATTTGTTTGTTTAGATACAAATCAACTCACTCTGTCTGTTACTATTCGTTTCCAGATGATGCTCGCGCTCACCGCCTACCAGAAGCACTTTGGTAGAGATGACAGCTCAGTCGCCACGACCACGAATGCCTCTCAGAAGAAGAGATCGCGGGCCTACGACAACAGCCAGAAGACGCTCATCGTGTGTCCACTGAGCCTGCTGCACCAGTGGAAGAACGAGATCAACGAGCGCTTCAAAGCCAACACGCTCAGCGTGCACATTTACTATGGCGACGACCGCGAGGGGAACGTGGCGACACTGGGCGCCATGGCCAAGAGCGACGTCGTGCTCACGACCTACGGCGTGCTCTCCAAGGAGTTTGAGAAGCCCAACGGCGGCGGCACGCTTGTCGCGGGCACGTGGCTGCGCGTGATCCTCGACGAGGCGCACAGCATCAAGAACCGCCTGACGACGTATTTTAAGGCCTGCGCGTCACTAAGGGCCACGAACCGCTGGTGCCTTACAGGCACGCCTATCCAGAACTCGCTCGACGACCTCTTCTCGCTACTCTGCTTTCTCCAGTACGAGCCCTGGTCGCGCGTGTCGTGGTGGAAGCGCGTGGTGGCTGCACCTTTTGAACAGGGCGACGAGAAGAGCGCGCTGGGGCGCCTCAAGGTCGTGCTCACGCCCATCCTGCTGCGCCGCACGAAGCACACGAGGGACCACAACGGGAAGAACATTGTGCAGCTCCCACCAAAGCACATTGAGCTCGTCAAGCTCGCGTTTTCCGAGGAAGAGCACACGTTCTACCAGGCCGTGTATGACAAGAGTCGCGCCGAGTTCAACGGCTTCGTCGCGAGCGGCACGGCGAGCACCAGCTACGTCGCGATCTTCGCGCTGCTGCTGCGCCTGCGCCAGGCGTGCAACCACCCGTTCCTGGCGCTTGGCCGCAACTTTGAGGAAGCGCAGTCGCAGGCGTCGTCCGCCCAGGCTGCTGCTGGCGGCAAGGACGCGTCGTCGTCCTCGTCGGTCGTGTCGCTCTTCCAGCCGCAGAAGGATGAGTCGATGGAGTCGTACTACCGTCGCATCTCAGCAAGACTGCAGCAGGATCTCCACGAGTCCACCAGTGACGGCGTGGCCTCGAAAGACGCGACCACGCTGCTCGCTGAGGCGAACGACGACGACGTGGGTGGCTTGCGTACCGGCGGCCTGACCAAGTCGTACATCGCGAACGTGCTGGCGCAGGTGGAGGAAGGACTCGAGTCCCACGAGTGCCCCGTGTGCCTGGACCCTCCCGTGAACGGCGTGCTGACCGCGTGTGCGCACGTTCTCTGTGAACAGTGTCTGCGCGACAGCCTCGCGAACGACCCAGAGAGTGGCTGTCCCGTGTGTCGCGCCGTAGTGGACATGACGAAAGTATTTGTGCTGCCCACGCCGGGCTCAAGAGCTCAAGATGAAGACGAAGACACAGTCCAGAGCAAAGAGCTCAGTGCGGAGGCGACCACGGAGAATGAACAGCACGCAACGCATGGTGGCGTGTTCATGAGCACGAAGCTCAAGCAGCTGCTGCACGACCTGCAGGTGATCCGACGCGAGAACGAGCAGAGCGTGGGCGTGACCAAGAAGCGCAAGGTCGTGGTCTTCTCGCAGTGGACGTACATGCTCGAGATGATCGCCAAGCTGCTACAGGCGAACGGCTTCGCGCACTGCATGTTCCACGGCGCGATGAACCAGGAGACCCGCGAGCGCGTGCTCACGCGGTTCGCCAAGGAGCCGGCGCTGGACGTGCTCGTGATCAGCCTCAAGGCCGGCGGCGTGGGGCTCAACCTCACGTGCGCGTCTGTCGTGATCCTCATGGACCCGTGGTGGAACCCCGGCGTGGAGGACCAGGCGATCGACCGCGTGCACCGCCTGGGCCAGGACCAGGACGTGATCGTGAAGCGCTACGTGGTGGACGAGACCGTTGAGGACATGATCCTGCAGCTGCAGCAGCGCAAGGAGAAGCTCGCGAGGCACGTGCTCGTGGCCTCGAAGAGCGGCGACGATAAGCGCAGCGAACATCTAAGTCTCGAGGACCTCAAGAGCTTCTTCCGATAGAGAGATGCATGCAGAGCTTCGCAGATGTAATAGACTGTGTATTTACTTCAAATGATGCTGAATTACGTTGAGAAAGGTTCTAGTGTGTTGGCTAGCAATGTGAACGAGAGCTGAAGCTGATGCTCACTTGCGCAGGGAAAGTAGGAACGAAATGAGCACCAATAAATTGGCTGCCTGCTGTTGGAGCTCGTCTAAACCCTTCTTGACGTCTTCCTTCGCTTTCCAGTGGACTAAAACCGTGACCACGGTTGTGCAAACAAGAATGGCATAAATCGTCACTATCGCGAACCCAATCCACCAAATCGCTGTTGTCAGGCAACTTAGCGAGATCACCACTGATTAGCCAAGTGAGATCAAATCATCTTACAGCGGCGGTGTTTGTCGATGAACCTGTCGAATAAGCAGCGCTGATCTGGGGCTAAGAAGAGTTGCAAATGTTAGCGGATGTCCAGCTACATAGGCAGCATCAAGTAAGCATTATTAGGCAAGCGCACCATTTCCAGCATAATCTCCATCGCGCAGGCGATCAACATCTTCCCCGGGTAGACGGTCAGGCACTCGCGTAATGCGACGGTTTGTATCGTCGTCGGCCTCGAACTTCGCCTTCAGAAACCTCATGATCTTTTCCCCAGCAGCGACCTCTGCCAGCTTTAATTCTTATTTTCTATCGCGGATTCTTCGTTCCAAGACCGCGTGCCTCTCGCGAACTGGTGCAGCGCCCAGGCCCTCGAGTCGCAATGCTTCTTGTTCAGCGCGCGCATGTTGCAGGCGACGCTCGATATCTTCAACATGTTGCTGAGCAGTACGAGCTGTGGCAAGTGCGTCGCCAGCTTTGGTTCTTGGTGTAGCGACGCTCTTCATCTTTTTCGCTGTTCTTGTCGCCCTTGTTGGTCGTGCTGCTGCTTCTGGCTTGGGCGGCGAATGCGGAAGTGACGACAACCTCTGCGATGGCTGATGGCAACAAAAAACGACAACCCCGCGCTGTCGGAGTGAAGGTCACTTCAACTTGCGTAAAACTGCCTCAGGTCATAGACTCGCTCAATATGACACAATATAGTTTGACTTCTTCAACGAGTGAGCTGGAGTTTTCTTCATTCTTGCAAATATCGCTCGAATTACAAACAAATACCAGAAAAGTACTATGCAGCAAGCAGCTCACAATCAACGCCTCACCAATGTTTCTTGGCCTGAGAGATTGAGCTGCTCGTCGTGCGCGATGGTTGCTTAAACGACAGCAGCCGACGCCACCAGGATGCCAGTCGCGCCAGTCCACGCAGCGGCTTCTCTGTATAGAAGCAAGCACCAGTACATAGTCGCGAAATCGTCGTCAGTCAAAATGAGCACAGTGCATCGCGTCGCTGTTCGGATGAAGGCTGCGTGAAAAACGTGCGTGGGAAACGTACTGCGAGGTTGCATTGTCATTGGTGGCGGCAGCTTGGCGATACAGCCATCGTTCACGCTCTCATTAACACTGACAGCAGCAACAAGTCGGTCTGCTTTGAAGGTCGCACTGGACGGCACGGCACTGTCGTTCGATCCTCCGGCTCGGCTCGTAAACAACGACGGCGACCTGGGGTCGGAGAAGTGGCGCCGAAACTCAGCATCCGCGTCACGCGACTCCTGCCTCAAGCGCTCCAGTTCCTCCCTTGGAAGAGGGCAGGTCGTGTATCTGTGGCTTCGAAAAAAGCCAGGAGTGCGTCCGCGGCCTTGTTGCTGCGCTCGGCGCACGCGTCAACGTACTCCAGCCAGCAATCAAATGGGCGACGAGCTCCCAGTGCTGCTTTGTCTGCGGCCTTCGTCTCCATTCCTCTTTGCGCGCGTGCTTGGCGTGAGGAGAAAGTGGAATTGGCGCGTGGGTGGGCTGGTGAGTTTGGTTGGAAGTGACGGTTGGGTTTGAGTGAGTGGGACTTGGAGTGTTGGTCAGCAACTTGAAGTGGAATGACTGGCTGGGAACCTTCGTACAGTTGACGAAAGTGACACACGAAAGGTTGGACTAGTACAGTTGAATGAATGATCAAAAGCAAGACTACTTGCATGGCCGAACGCAGCCTAACCGCCCGCATGCAGACTTGAGCGGTTTTCTTCATGAGGTTTGGAAATTGCCTAATAATTATTAGAAGCCAGCCGTCAATGTGAAGTGAGAGGGGTCCTGACTGACTAATAAGCCAACCAACCAACCTCATGCTCGTTTGGCATCTGCCCTCTCCATTTAGGCCGTGTTTGACTTGGGTCAAAATAGCTATTTGAGACGGCAAAATAGGTATTTGGGAAATCGAAATAAATATTTTGCCAACGTTAACACGATTTGCCGATTTCGAGTAGAATAGCTATTCTAAAATTCAAGAAAAAGTCGAATTTTGAAAATAGCCATTTGGAATGGGCGTTCCATTTGCCTTGCCCAAACACAAAAATTGAAATGCCTATTTTGAAGATGACCATCTTGCTCTATTTTGAAATCAGCCCGAATACGTATTTGAGTTCAAATACGTATTCGGGCTGATTATTTCGTTCGATGCGACCAATTCCAAGTCAAGTCGCTTCGACTCCAATCCTTGGCGCAATGCTTGACAGTTTTTGTTAGCTTTGCTCTATTCTAAACTTTACCCAGGCATCCAGCACTTTTTTAATAAAAAAGTATAAAATGACATTCTCAAAATCAAAATCAAAATCAAATATATTTTAAAAAACAGCCAAAAAACTCGAAAAAAAGTGCCCATTTCGTTCCCGCCACCACAACTCCCAAAAGGCCACTTCGTCACTCAACAACACAGCAGCAGCAGCATGCTCACGCGGTCGCGGGCCAAGGCGGCCAACCAGCCGATCTTCGTGGACGAGCAGTGGAACGACGCGTACATCCACGCGAAGGACGAGCAGATTGACGCAATACACGCGGAGCAGGCGCGCGACAGCGGCGGCGGCTGGGGCGGCGACGGCAGCGGCTCGGACGACGACAGCGATGCGCCCGACGACGACGACCCGGACACCGACGTGTGGCGCTCGGACGACGAGGCGAACGCTGACAGCGACGACTCGGAGGACGAAGAGCAGCAGCAAGACGCAGAAGAGGATGATGCAGAACTAACGGCGCTGGCGGGCGTGAGCTCGTCGCGCCTGGCGGGCGGCGGCTTTGCGGAAAACCTCTTCTGGACCGTCGTGACCGTGCTCGTGGTGCCCATGTTCCTGTACGCGGCTGTCCTCAAGAGGTAGCACACACTCACTGCGTACATTGCATTGCCCTTGTGGCGCAAACTGCGAAGTCGTGTTGGTATCCATTCTAACGTCGCTATGTCTTGTTCTGTTGCAATTTTCCAGAAATTCAACCGCCTGGCCGCTGCAGAGCGCGAGCGCAGCTGGGACGCTCGGCAAGGTGCTTGCGAATCTGCTGGCGCTCGCCGGCCTCGCGTCCGTGTTCTACGGAGCCGCGTGCTCAGAGAAGCCGCCGAGCTCGCTGCACGCGCTGCTGTGGCGCAACCTCGAGATCAACAGCGTCGAGGACTGCAGCGCGTCGTTTCTGGGCGGCTGGGAGGAGTGCCTCGCGTTCAACGCGCACGGCGTGGAGAACGTTTCGCCGCTGTGCGTGCGAGCACTGGCGCAGGGTGCTCTGCTGGCGCTGCTGGCCGTGCTCGCGTGCTGCTTCCACCGCCTCTGGCTCAAGACGCTGCTGCTGCTGGGCTTTCTCAGCTACTTTTCGCTCAACGCGGCGATCGAATTGCAGGCCGAGCAGCGCGCTGCGATCAAGATTTTCTCGCTTGACCCGACGTTCGCGTTCGCCAACGAGTCCATCTTTGTACGTACTCTGTGAAGCTATTGCAAGGCAATAGCTCTAGCACTGTTAGCCTTAACTCACCGTTATCTCTCCTAACAGGTCGCGATCGATGGACAGAACCTCGCGCAGGGCGGGGTCATCGCGTGGGTGCCGTACTGGGGCGGGCTGCACCAACTCAAGGCGCACAAGTGCCCGAAGCTTTTTCCAGAGCCGCTCAACAACGGCGGCGTGCTCGTCACGTTCGACAAGGTCAACGAGTATATCCCCTGCTACACGGCAGCCATCACGGAATTCACCAGCAGCGCTGAGCCGAACTTTCGGTGCTTCGAAGGCATCCGACTGCGCGTGAAGGACCAGAAGAGCGTGCCCGGGTGGTCGCTGCACAAGACGGAGTTGTGAGCCGCAGGATTTGAGCCACGGAGTCCATAGAGAGCGAGCACCTAAGATAAAGAGAGAGAAGCTGTGCGAGGAAGAGTTTTGTGTGAGATCGGACGACTGGAAAGAGAGAGCTCGCACGGTTGCAGACGTTTAAGATTACTTTGGAATTACAATTTAACTTACTTGGTGGTGATTTAAAAGTCCACGCGCCGACTCGTGACGTTGTTGAGGTATCGCGACTGCACGAACACGCGCTTGACCTTGACTTTGCTGCCCCGTGTCGCCTCCTCGCTGCTCGTGCTGGTCTCCGTCGCAGGTGCTGGCGCCTGAGCTGCTATTGGCGGTCGCTCTGTATTAAGAAGTCTGCTGCTGATACTGCTGATGCCTCTGAAGCCACCTATTTCTCCCTCTACGCCGTCCCGACTCGACTCGAGCTTGCGCTTGGCTCGGAGCGGCTCGACCCCTGCTTCTCTCGCTCTCAGCAGCTCTGCTCTTTCTTCCGACGGCCGCTTCGTCGACTTCGTTGGCGTGCGGTTGCCCTCCATCTTGCCCTTGCGCACGACCATGCGCTCCATGACCTTCTTTACCTTGTCGTACTCGGCGCGCAGGTCGCTGTTCTCCTGCACGAGCTTCGCCTGACCTTTCAAGTCCCTCTCCATGCTCTCGATGCGGAGTTTGGCCTTCTCGAGACTCACGGCCGTGACTTTCGCGCGATGCAGTTCCTGTTTCACGCGCGTTCTCAGATCCTGGTGGGTCGTGTCGCCAGCAGAAGGGTCACCTTCAAGCAGCAGCTGCACATCGAGCTCGAGCTGCTTCATCTCGTGCAGTTGGCTCTGGACACGACTCGCCTCGTGCTGTTTGTCGTCCAACTGCCGCTCGAGCGCTTCCTCGCGCCGCTTCCACTCGCCCTCCTTCACCAGAAGGACCCGCTCGGCCTTGAGTCCGTAGATCTGCTCGGCGTTGTCGATTTGCTTCTGCTGCTCTGCGAGTTGCTGGCTCTGGCGAACGTTCTCCTTTTCCATCTGCAGTAGCTTGTCGTCCCGCTTGCTCAACTCGTGCTGGATGCGCTCGATCTCGCTCTGCAGGAACGCGATCTCCTTCTTGTGCTCGTCCACACTCTGCTTGGCCGATGCGAGGTGCACTTTCGAAGTCGCATGGTCCTCCTTGAGTTGCAGAAAGCGCGACGTCGTGGAAGAAATCGCGTCCTTTGCGTCGTCGACCTGTTTCTTCAGCACGGCGCTCTCGTCACGCAGCGCATTCGTCTCCCCTCGCAGCGTGGCGCACTGCTCTTTCGCTTCCTGGTACACACTCTGGAGCTCATCGTAATCTTGCTTGGACGCAACCTGGACGCCGCTGCTTTTGGTCTTGAGCGCGTGCATGTGACCCTTGAGCTCACGAATCTGTAGGTGGAACTGTTCGATCTCCTCGCTCTGGCGCTCCATCTGCTGCTGCTTCTGCGCGTTCTCCTGTATCAGCGCTGTGAGCTGCTGCTCCTGTCGTAGTGCTCTAGTATTTGCTGCGCTCGTCTCGCGCTCATGGTCCTCTTTGTAGGCTGCGAGGTCCTGTTCGAGCCGGAACTCGCGCGCCTTGGCGTCCAGTGCCTGCTGCTGCGCGTGCTTGAGGTCCTCGGCGCTCGCCTTCCACGCGTGGTCGAGCTTGACGAGGTTGAGCATCGCCTTGGCGTACTTGCCGTCCATCTCGCGCAGCGCGTCCTGGTGGTCCACGAGCGCGCGCTGCGTCTCCAGCAGACTGCGCTTGAGTGTGAAGTTCTCGTCTTCGAGCTCGATGGCGTTCGTCTCGCCGCCCACGCGCATGTGCAGCCGCTCACGCAGGTGCGCCACCTCCATCTTGAGGTTCATCACCTCGCGCTCGCGGCGCTCCTCGTCCTCCTGCTGCGAGTGCAGGCGCACGCCGCCATGCTGCTGCTGATGCTGCATCTTTTCCGTGGATGAACGAATGATGGCGTGGATTGGGTTTCAAACTTTCAAAAAAGGGCATGATTGGTAATGTAGGTACGTTCAGATATGATTCAAAACTATACTTAATTTACAAAAGCAGCGTAAAATACAATGAAAGGCAAAGAATTCGCTTGCGATTGACGTAAATCCCTGTCAGTTTATTGGGTTGAAGCATATAACAATCAGGTATTTTATGGAATCAATTATGAAGTACCTTAATTAATAGCTTTGCACTTTTTTGGATTGACAGTGTGCAAAATTGTAAATTTCCATAATGGTATATAAAAACACAAAATAGCTTGGTCCTTCGTGACTTGGTTACTATTGTCCTGGTCACGCGAGATGAGGCATCCATGTTTGGCTTCGTTGTTGACCAAAAATCGTATTCTGACAAACTTCTCTCGCGATCAGGGTGCAATTTTTCATTTCTATTCTGAATCTCTGAGAAGTATTCGCGTTTGAGCACTCCTTCCCTTCCATTTTTCAAATCAAAAGCGAGTGTTTTATCTTCGATTTGAGTTGGATTAGGGCTAAATTTCACCCGTTGTGATTGGCCAGGAAAGGCAACCATGTGCTATATTTTGCGGTTATTTATTTTGATCAAATATATTTTAGTAGTATAATTGGGGACAACACGGAAGAGGCAAGTTAAAAAAACCGTCCAATAGAATAATGAATGATAAAAAGTTAAACCGTGCAGATCATGCCCGCATCATCATCACTGCTGTCGCCTGCGTCGGCGCCAGTATCATCACTATCACCACTGTCTGCTAAAAGGCAATCTTCTTGACGATCCTTGTACATACCTTCATAGTGCTGCACTTTTCGATACGCTTTTGTCCAGTTTGATGAAGTCACACTGTCAAAAAGCACTACAAGCTTCTCTTTCAGTTCTGCGACGTTGCTTGCCGGATCGCGGGCGACAGAGTTCTTTACCTGCCCCCAAATGAGCTCGATTGGCTGTAGCTCTGGGTGATACGGCGGTGTGTAGAGTAGCGTGTGGCCATTCTCTTCTGATGCAATTTGATTTGCTCGGTACAC
>JAASFY010000793.1:0-15578 GCA_023334035.1 Globisporangium okanoganense
GCACTCAAAGATCTCGCCCGTGCCTGCCGAGACGTAGTAGATCGTCGAGTCCACCGGGTCGCGCGGCACGAACGGGCTGCAGACCTTGGCACCTTGGCACCGGATCACGTCGCTCATGGCTTCTGCGTGGAAGTATTCGAGGGTGGAGTGTGACAGTGTGGTGGCGGCGATAGCGGTCGCGACTGTTGAAACTCGTATCACACACAGCACAACGCGGCAATACAGCCAGCACTGTACTTGTGTAGCCATTTGTTTTTTTCGTCTCAGACGACAAAAAGTGAGTGACTGTTGTGACAATCCAGATTGTCACCAAATGTGGCTGTATACACCCACAAATGAGGAAATGCATTCTTTATCGTATACTTAGCCTTCAGCGTCCGCGAGAGTCAAGCGCTTGTCTACCCAAGAAATGCTGGCAATGTTTGATTCTTCTCGAGCCACATCGCTGTGGAGGAAGAGGCTCCATCGAGCAAAGCCTTTGCGGGTGGCGTTATCCTCGGAGAGTTGTAACGACATCAGCGGAATCCGGACAGAGATCGAGTTTTATTGTTTTTAATGTCCGAAAAGGTTTACAGCTATACGAGGATTCGTATACTCAGATTGTCCAAGTAGCTCCAGTTGTCTACAAAACGGCGTGTTTCGATTGCTCGACCCTTTTCTGTTGGGCATCGTTGAATTAAAAATCGGGCGAGCAGCCTTCGTTGCTGTTGTCTATATGCGTCTGATAGATTAATTAACAAGCGACTCATTCGCGCTGACAGGTATGAACGCATCTTTACAAGCGCCTTTGATATCATCAATTGAGTTCGACGTGCGCATTTCAACCTGCAAAAAAAGAATCCAACTTGAATTTATATTGGAAAATTTACGACAAAAAAACATCTCCATTTTTTTATATGAGTGATGCCCATCATCATCACCCACCCAGTCGACTGACTGAACGAATGGCTCCGTCATGTGAGTGTCTGCCATTTGGCAAAAGAGCGCGAACGAGAGAGCAGCGCCAGTTGGGCGGTCGATCTTCCTAACAGTTTTCTGTCGAGCTCTCCCGCAGCACTCTTCTCCACGAACGGCAAGTGGCGCGACTGTAGTACCGGCGCCATTCCTCAACACACACACCGGTACACCAGCCAGACCACCACGAGCACCAGCTCCATCAAATCTACTACGATATCACAGATATGGCGACCACGCTCCCTTCCACCGACGTGAACAATAGCGCCGCCCTCGGCAGCAGAAGTAGTGCGGCGCTGCACCTGGGCCACTTGGTCGAGAGCGGCGCCTCGGAGCGCGCGTACGGCACCTTTGAGGTGTCGCGGATCGACGTCGAGCCGGAGCAGGGCGATGACAAAGACAACGCGCTTGTCCACAACAAAGACCTCCACGCTATGCGGGAATGCGGCGGCGGCCTGTGCTACTCGCAGGACTGCTGCTTCCTCATGGCGTTCCTGTGTGCGCCCATTCGACTGCGAACCTACCAAGTGGTGCTCTTCCACGTCGCGAGCTTCCTGTTTGCAGTCGTCGCATCCGCGTGGACGATCGCGCTGCTCGGTGTCAAGCTCATCGCGCTCGTGTCAAGATCAGGATCGTGCCGCGCGTTCGCCCACCGCTTTGAGAGCAGAACGCTCCGCACACTACGCTACATGGACAGTGCGCTCTTCAACTTTGTGTCGCCCGTGGAGGAGCGCGTCAAGGTCTACAGCTCATCGACGAGCAGCTCCGAAAACGCGATCGAGTTCTTCGGGCGTCCCACACAGCTCTACTACGCCGTCGTCAAACTCGTGGGCAGCGCTGTACCGGGATTGCTCTCCACCATCCTGTTCCTCTGGTCACTGCAGCGCCTGTTTGAAATTGTACTTTGCGTATTCGCCATCACCAACAGCAGCGACTCGTGTAACGCGGTCGCGTTCGACCCCTCGAGCGTCACTGCCAGTGCGCACTTCCTCACCACGCTGGCGCAGGACCTGGACCTCCTCGTGCTAGTGGCTCTGATCGCGGTCTACGGCGCGACGATGCTCCTGCAGGTGGCCGCCTACATCTCGCGCCACATCACGGTCTTCTTCTGCGCCGAGCACCTGTGCTCCGCCGCCCATTCGCGTTGACGACCGACCGTGTGCAAGATGTCAGTTGGTGTGGTGCACTCCAATTATTCGTATTTAGAAATAGAAATAAACGGCGTTTTTATTTCTTTTTAATGGCAGGGTTGGCGCGAGTGTTGCGCGAATGTAAACCAGGATCGAAATGATGTCGCGCGAAGGTAACGCATTGTGGGGGGCTTCGCTGGAAGCGAGCTCGCAGTTCAAAAATGGCGACCCCAAAGCGCGCAGGCAGCGCGAGCAAGCCGCTCGTGGACGACGCCACGCTACACCAGTGGTCGGAGACGGGGGCGCGGCGCATGTACGTGGCTTGTAGTGAAGATTGTACCATGTGTAGATACCGGTAGTGTCGTTATTCTGTCTCTAACGGTTGTTTTCTGTGCCTTATTCGTAGCCGCTCGAAGCTCACGCACGCCCTCAAGGAATCTGCGGACGCCAAGAGCGATGCGATCATTGACCCCGAGTCCGGTACGCAAGTGCATTTGCAAGTGTACATTGCATAGATATCTGGCTGAACGTGTACTCATTCGTGTGTGGACTCTCTGTACCACGTGTCTGGTTAGATCTTTACCGACTGCTCTATGAGCTCGTGTGGGTCGTCGTGCACGCAAAACTTACGCGTCACGACGTCATCAGCGTGCTCAAGGAGGCAGAGCTGGTAAGCCAATGCTTTTATCTCATAGTGTGAACTGATAGGTTGCTAACACTGCTACTTGTGTCTGGACGCCGCCCCGTGTGCTTTAGATTTCGTTCTCAGACGCATGTGATACGTTTTTGGATCTTCTCTGGATCGTCGGTGCGTGCATGTCCAGTGCATATACGAGAGCTTGTCTGGAGGGCTACGCTACAGTGGACACTAGGCTGGTTACGAGTGAGCTAACATATCGCCACTAAACACACGCAGGCAACGAGATTGAAGCGAATGAGAAAGGCCGCGAGCGCCATTCGAGCCCCGAGTGGCAACATCTGTGCCGCTTCGTCAAGGCGATCGCTGTACGTTTCACAACCAGTTCTACGCCGGTTCTACTATATGAGACCAAGATGCGTTGTAGTAACTCAATGCTGTTGTTTTATTCGTATGGTACGTAGGAGGAAGGGCTGGTACCGGTGTTCAGCCTCAAGTCTTCGCTCGAGTTCGACCTGCTGCACGAAGCGGGGCTCATGTCGGAACCGCAGGTGATCCGCAAGAAAATCCTGCGCATCAACACCAAGTCTTTGTACACGCAGATGAAGTACAACCTGCTGCGCGAGGAGAGCGAGGGCTTCGCCAAGGTGCTCAGTCTGCTGCACACGGGCGTGACGCGCGACCAGCTCGAGGCGAGCAAGACGGACCTGCTCGCGCTCATCGGGTACTTTGACCTGGACGCCAACCGCGTGCTGGATCTGGTGCTCGACGCCTACGAGATGCACCCGCAGAACCACTGCTTCGCCGAGCTCCTGGGCGCGTTCAAGCAAGACAGCATCCCGCACGTCATCGGCTTCAAGTTCCAATTTTACAAGCGCGAGGACGCGAGCAGCGGCATCGTGACCCCTCACTCGCTGTACCGTCTCGCAGCGACGCTCATCGCCAAGAACCTGCTGGCCATGGACGCATTGCTGCCGCACCTCGCGCCGTCCAAGGAGGAGATCGTGAAGCTTCACATGGCGCGTATCAAAAAGCTCGAGGAGGAAGCGCGGTCGTTTGGGAAAGTGAACCTGGGCGGCAGCAAAGGCGACGACAAGACGGACGCTGAGAAGGCGCAGGCGGACGTCAATGGTGGCGCAGACGACCACAACCAGGTCTTTGGGCTGGTCGTTGGAATGCTTGAGATTGGCTCGGAGAAGCAGGCATTCGAGATGATCCAGTGGTTCCAGGACCGCGGCGTGAACCCGTTAGCGTACAAGCCGCTCTCTGCGCAGCTCTGTGCGTCCGTGCACTCACTGGTCGAGCTGCTCTACGAGCCTCTATCGCTCAAGAAGATGCAGCTTGTTGTCGTCACTAGCAGCAATAGTGCGACCAAGAAGAAGGAGATTGCCAGCAAAGCCAGCGACAATGAAGACAAGAAGAAGAAGACAAAGACGGCCCATGTGACGCCATTGACGACCCAGGACGAACTCGTGGCAGTCGTGTTCCCGATCCTCGAGATGCTCGGCGCGCAGCTGCACCACGACGAGCTCCTGTTCACCAAGTTGCTTCGCGTAATCGGCCATTTGTTGGAGAACGAGGCAAAGAAGAAGGCAACCAGCACCACGGAAGAAGCGTTCGAAGGCAGTTTGATGGCCAAGGTGAAGGACCTGATCATCAAGAGCTTCCTGCCGGCGATCACATACCAAACCTCGAACCCGAGCTCGGTCTTCCAGCTCTGGGACCTCATTAAGCTCTACCCGTTCGACCAGCGGTACCGCATGTACCAGCAGTGGCAGGCGTCGTACGCGAGCAGTCCCGAGATGAAGCTCGTCGAGGCGCAAGTCGTGCAGAACACGCGCAAGGTCATGCGGCGCCTCACGGCCGACCGCGCCAAGCCCTCGGCGCGCTCGCTCACGCACTTTGCACACTCGAACCCGCTCATCGTGTTCCGCACGATGCTCCGGCAGATCCAGTCGTACGACAACCTGATCCAGCCGGTCGTCGAGTCGTTCAAGTTCATCACGCCGCTGGGCATGGACGTGCTCTCGTTCGTGCTCGTGAGCGAGCTCGCCAAGTCGCGCCAGTCGATGAAGTCGGACGGCACCAACATCTCGCTCTGGCTCGCCTCGCTCGCCAGCTTCTCGGGTAGTTTTTACCGCAAGTACCCGAACGTGGAACTCGCGGGCCTGCTGCAATACCTCATCCAGCGGCTGCAGAATTGGGAGTCGGTCGACCTCGTCGTGCTCAGCGAGCTGCTTTCGAAGATGGGCTCGTGCATCAGCTTTGAGGACATCTCGCTCAGCCAGCTGGAGGCACAAGCCGGCGGCCCGAACCTGTGGCACGAGGCCGTGGACCCTAAGCTCATGAACCGCCGAGCGATCCCTTGCTTGCGTGATGCGCTCGTGAAGCGCAACCTGGCGCTACCGCTCTGTCTGCTCATCTGCCAGATGCGCAGCCGCATCGAGTATCAGGAGAGCTCCCCTCTGACCCACTTGAAGCTGCTTGGGCGCGTGTATGACACGTGCCAAATGACGCTCAGCCAGCTGTTGCAGTTCTTGAACGGCGTCGTGGACCCGCTGGTGTACACCAAGATGCTACCGTCCGTCAGTGCGCTGGTGCAGGACTACCACATCCAGGCGGAGCTTGCAATGACGCTATGCCGCCCAGCGATTCGATTCGACGACCCCGTGCTTCGCAAAGCGCCTCGTAGCATCCACGCAACGGGGACGAGCAGCAGCAATGGGACTGAGAATGGCGCTGAAACACGTCGAAATTGGTTCATGAACGCGCCCGAGCTCATTGACGATATTAGCAGTGCGATCAAGAACTCGACCGCTGGCAGCGATCCGTTCGTGGGCATGACGAAGGACCTCTACGTGATGTTCTGGAGCCTGATCCTGTACGACATCCACGTGCCGTTCCCGCAATACGAGTCGGAGATCCTGCGTCTGCGCAACTCACTGAGCACGGCTGGCAACGGCAATAGCAGCAGTGCGAACGCCACTCCCCCTCTGACGGCCAGCGAGCGCAAGAAACTCAAGGAGAAGACGTCGCAGATGATCGACAAGCTCACGAACGAGCAGAAGGACCAGGTGGCGCACCGAAAGCGCGTCTACGAGCGTCTCGAAGAGAAGAAGAAGACGTTCTTTGCCCGCGAAGCCGCCGACAGCCGCACGGCCGTGCAGGAACTGCTGCAGAAGTGCGTGATCCCACGCGCGCTGCTCTCACCGGAGGACGCACTCTTCTGCGCCAAGTTCATGGAGCGCGTGCACTACATCAACACGCCCGAGTTCAGCACGCTGCAGTACTACAACACGATCAACCTCAAGCTGCCGTCCATGGTGCTCTGCGTGACGGAGCGCGAGGCCGGCAACTTTGGCATCTTCCTCAAGGAGACGGTCACGCTGCTCTTTCGCTGGTACCAGAGCGGTGCGACGTACGAGGAGGACGCGCTCCACGGCAAGAGCGGCTTCAGCGTCGACCTGAACGACCCGAAGAAGAAGCTGCCGCACCGCCAGTACAAGCTCGTGTACGCCAAGTGGCACAAGTGGATGGCCAAGGTCTTCTCGACGACGCTCGCGAGCGAGGAGTACATGCCGATGCGCAACACGCTCATCATCCTGACCAAGCTCATCGACGTCTTCCCCGCGAGCAAGAGTACGGCCGAGAGCATGCTGGAGATCGTCGAGGTGCTCACGAACGAAGACCGTGAGGACATTAAGATCATGGCCAAGCGCTACTTTGCGCTGCTCACGAAGCGCAAGTCGACGCTCGTGGAGGACAAGCTGCTCGCCGTGGCTGTGGCCAAGAAGCAGGTTGTGAAGGAGGCCAATGACACTGTTGATGATCCTGTGGACGACAAGGACGGACCTGAGACTGCTGCTGTTGTTACGCCAGTTGAGAGCGAGAAGCCTGCTACTGCTGCTAATGGCAGCACTGGTACTGGTTCGTCTTCTGAGTCGAGTCGCGAGAGAAGAGCGCCCCCTGCTCGTGTGCTCCGTCAAGACATGGAAAGTGGCGAAATCGGTACTCCGCCACCAGCGACTGGCTCGACGAGCTCTTCATCGCGACCACCAGTTTCCAACGAGAGCGCCAAGGGAGGAGACCGGTCGTCCAACCAGAGACTGAAGCGAAGAGACTCGGATCGCAGCATGGTAGCTGCTGGTGTACTAGAGGAGAACAGCAACAACAGTAGACGTGGTGAAGAGAAGCGCGGACGTCGTGAGCCGCGTGATGCGCGCGAGGCATCGCCGGGCAAGCCGCCTGTGGGGCCGTCGTCGTCCAGCACCAGTCGTGGTGGCAACGCTGTTGCTGCTGCTGATGTGCCTGTGGTTTCAGGCCACAAGCGCGATCGTTCGAGAGAGCGACACAGCAGATCGCCGGAAGGTCGTCGGGGAAATGGTCGCGAGCGAGGAGAGCGTGGAGGAGCGAGTGAGAGGGACGCGAGCAGCAGTCGAGGCGGCGGAGAGCGTGACGCGCCGAGAGATAGCAGCGTCGGCAAAAACAACAGCAGTGAGGAACCACCAAGCGGCGAGAACCGCAAGCGCCAGCGTGTGGACCCGTCTGCTGCAGAAGCTGCGCTGCGTCGCCAGCTCACGAAGGGACAGGACCAGCGTCGCGACTCACGCGACCGCCTCGACGGCAGCCAGAGCAAATCCGAGTCGAGAGGCAGTGCTGGTGGACATGGCGATGGAGTCCCTGCTCGTGGTGGCGATGGCGTCACTCCTCGTAGCGAAGTGGACCGATCCGAGAGACAGGCGCAGCCGTCGCCCGCGAGTGCTGGCACGACGCGCAAGATGGTGTCGCTTGTGTCGTCGTCTCGCAAGCGCGAGCAGCCAAGTCAGGAGGATGAAGACCGTCGCAACTCAGCCCAGGCTCAGCCAGCGCCAATCGCTACTGAGGGTGGTGACCACCC
The DNA here is from genome assembly GCA_023334035.1 of Globisporangium okanoganense. Classification (NCBI taxonomy): domain Eukaryota; phylum Oomycota; class Peronosporomycetes; order Pythiales; family Pythiaceae; genus Globisporangium; species Globisporangium okanoganense. The sequence goes on from JAASFY010000793.1 coordinate 7,619, forward strand.
GAGCGAAGAGAGACGCCAAAGAAGAGACTCGGGTCGTGGCGGAGGTGGTGGTCACGGGAGTCGTGAAGGCGGCGGTGGCGACCAGAAGCGCGGATCGCAGGACGAGAAGAAGAAGTCGCGCCGCAAGAACAATGGTGACGGCAGCGGCGGCCAGCCACAGCGTGACCAGGGGTGAGTTCGCGTGCTTGATGAATGTGTTGACTTGGTTTTTCGATTCCCTACTAACCGATTTGCGTTATTGCTCGTGTCTTATAGCAACCGAGCCGGTGGTGGCAACGAACGCCGCGGCGGAGGAGGCGGCGGCGGCCCGGCACGTGGGGGAAATGCAGATGGAGGCGGACGCGGCAACGACGACCGCGGCAACCAGGCGAACAATGGCGGCGGCGGTGGTCGACGTCGCGAGGAAAGACGTGGCGGTGCCCGTCTGTAGACGCTCAGATACCAGTATATACCCTGTAGCCCAGCCTTCCAGCCAGCTTATCACCTATAGCCCCTCTCATTCCTTACAGTACAATGCATTAAGACAACAAGAGAGAATGCCTTGTGTTTGTTTGTCTTCCAAGTCACCATTTTCATAGAGCTCTTCGTCCTTTCTCTTGAACGTAAACACGAGGAGCTCCACATTATTTCCGAGTCAATTTCCAAATCACGACAACCAAATCACTACCTGGCAGCATCAATAATGGCGAAGCGGCTTGCGCTCGTGTTCCCCGGACAGGGCTCGCAGCGCGTGGGCATGGCCAAGGACCTGCTGGAGAGCTGGCCGCGCATCGCCCGCGACACGCTGGCGGAGGCCAGCGAGGCCGCGCGCGTGAACCTGCAGACGCTGCTGGTGGATGGGCCGCAGGACGCGCTCACGCAGACGGCCATCGCGCAGCCGGCCATCCTCTCGCTCTCGGTGGCCGTGCTGCGCGTGCTGCAGCACGAGGCGGGCTTCAATGTGAAGGAACGCAGTGCGTTCGTGCTGGGCCACTCGCTCGGCGAGTACTCGGCGCTGGTCGCGGCCAACGCGCTCTCGTTCGCCGACGCCGTCAAGCTCGTGGTGCGTGCATAACGACAGACATGGGAATTATATATATTGTTGTGTGGTCAATTAACAGGTGCAGGAGTGTTTGTTGTTTATATGGCCAGCACTTCCGAGGCGAGGCGATGCAGACCGCCGTACCGCTGGGCGTGGGCGCCATGGCGGCGCTGCTGCCCGTGAGTGCGAGCGACGCCGAGGAGATCTGCCGCCTGGCCGCGCACCAGACGCAGCGCGTGTGCCAGGTGGCCAACTACAACTCGAGCAAGCAGGTAACGCGACCTGCTAAAATCGCATCACAAGATACGACGCCTGGTATTCTTCTTAATTCGCATGTGGCTTGTGCGCTTGTACGAAATAGATCGTGATCAGTGGCGACGCGCAGGCCGTGACCGCGGCTATCGAGATCGCAAAGACCGAGAAGAAAGTGCGCCGCGCCGTGCTCTTGGACGTCAGTGCGCCCTTCCACTGCGCGCTGATGGAGCACGCGGCTCTGAAGCTCAACGAGTACCTGAGATTCGAGTCATTACAACTACACGCGCCTGAGGTGCCCGTGGTGTGGAATGTTGAGGCAAACGCAAGTGAGAAAAGCGAACCTGAGGAGCTCATTGCGAACCTGACGACGCAGGTGACGAGCCCCGTGCAGTGGAGTCAGTCGGTGGACTTTTGCTTGGAGAATGGCGTGGACGAGTTTCTCGAGATCGGCTTTGGGGGCGTGCTCACGGGCCTCATCAAGCAGCACGTGCCCAAGGCGAACACCAGGTACGTTTTCAGGTCATGAGTTCACAGTCATCATATACTGGCAGCTCAGCTCAATACTGCTGTGTGTGTTTTTGCAGGAGCTGTGGCACGACTGAGCAGATCAAGGTGATTCTGAATGAGACCACGTCTTAACAGATGAACTGATCGGTTCGTTCGCAATAGAAATAATACACGCGCAGATACCAAGCCTGCAGGAAGAACTGGCATCGTCATTGTAATGCGTTCTTCATTCATGTTTGGCCCAGACGCACGTCAGTCCGTTGGCAATGCGTCGAAAATGGCGTCCTAGCCAAACTCTCTCTCATGCGCGTTGCCTGACATTAGACATCCTCATTGGCACAGTTTCTTCTCTCCTCTTCTCTCCAGTTTCATTACATTTCTCTACGCGAGCGATGGTCGTTCGCCGATCTCCGCCTGCACAGGAAGGACGAAAACACCCGATAGGTTAGCAATGATGCAATTATAATAATATCAGGCAAGCAGCATGCTCAATTGGAGACGCAAACAACGTACGCGTTCGTATGTGTATTGGGAGGCGACGGGGCCGCTCACGCGCTCGACGATCTTAAACTGCTCGTGGCCCTTGCGGAGCGCAAACGCCTCGTTTCTGATATACAGCAAACAGCCATAACAAACATCATGTGAGCACACCTTTTCCACACAACAACAACAGCAATACGCCTGTTGATTGTGTCGTCACGCACGCACCTAGCGAACACTTCCGAGTCGGTCTCCGGGACGTTCGTGAGGCCGAGGTAGAGGATCACTGGCGCGCTGAGGATCGCCATGTGCACGGAGATCTCCCAGCCGTTGTTCGTCCACACGTGCGTGCCCTGTTCAATACGCACAAGACGTTATTAAAATGAGTTCTCTGTTTAGCATATTCCCCATTATTACTACGTGTGTTCGTGTGTCTTTTAAGCACATTAAAAAAATATACCACAGGACGTACGTTGTTGGTGAGCATGGCCGTCTCTGGCATGTGCACGTAGGCCTTGTGGGCGCCGGAGCCCATCTGTCGCGCGCCGCGGGCGTTCAGCGCCAAGCTGCGGAGGGAACGCGTCAACACCTGCATCTTCGCTTTCGTTTTGCTCGAAAAAGCTCCCCGCACCGTCAAAATTGACGGAGGAGGGGCGTCCACGCTCAGTATTCAGTTTGAACCTCTGAGGAGGAGCGACATGTTGCTGTGTGTCGATTGGTTATAATGCAAGCGTATTGCCATAATGCAGGCGTATTGTCCAATGGGAATACAGATCAGGCAGAAAAAGAAGAGAAAGAGGTCAACTGACCTCTTCGACTATAGACAGGAAATAAAAAGGGATATAATCCGCAACTCGTCAAGATCCAACCAACCATGCGCTCTTTGGCAGGCAGCTCATGGCGTCACGCGACAGCTTTTCAATGCGCTCCGTACGTAGCAATGGCGAGCTTCTCTGCAAAGTGGATCTCGGAAAACTGCAGCGTGGACACTGGGTGCACGTTCGCGAGCAGCTCACCCGTCGCTCTCTGCTGCGGCTGGTGATGGAACTGCAGTGGCCGGTCGATCACGCCGCGACTCTCGACTCCCGCGTACGCGATCACGCCCACATTGCCCCCTCCGTCGGCGCCCTGCGGTGCGCCAGGGTTCACTCGCGGCCGCGCGCGCGAGTACTCTGCGATCTGCAACAGCGGCCTCGCGATCCCAGGCAGCAGCGGCAGCAGCTGCTGGAAGTGCTCTTGGGCGCGCGAGTGGATGAAGAGCTACGTGCAGTCGCCATTGCTGCATTAGAGATTCATATTTGACTCTTAAGAACACGATTTTATAGGCGTTACCTGGCAGGCGACGACTGTGAGCAGCTCGTTCTTCATGTCCGAGCCGCGTCGGCCCTCAATGGCGTTGAGCTCCACATTGAGCTCATTCGTGAGCGCGATGAGCCCCATCTCAGCCGCCTGCTGGCGCTGCTGCATGCGCTCGTAGTCGGGCGAACCTTTCTTCTGTGCCTCGGCCGAACGGCGCACCGAGTCGTAGTCAATGAGCTTAAACACACACACGCATATATAGAGTCAGTCAGTCATGCAATCCAGTGCAATAGAGCTCTTGGGACGATAACAGCAACGAACGCGCTGCCGGAGCCCCTGGATCTGCTTCTGCAGCCCCGCGTTGCTCTTGCGGAGCTCCTGGATGGACTTGGAGATGCACTCGAGCTGCATGTCGCGCGCGCTGCCGTAGACGTTCGCCTGCAGCGACTGGTGGATCTCTTCGAGGCGGAGTGCGCTCTGGGCCAGCGACCTGATCATGCATAAAGTCAGCCAAAGCACCAAATCTATAGAGCTATTTAAGCCGAGGCACGTACTTGGCGTCCCCATAGTCTTCTTCCTCCGGTGGGTCTGTGATGTATACATATATATACACAAGTTGTTAGCAATCGAGTATGGTATACACATTCGCAATCAGTGCTGACTGGTTGCTATACACGTACAGTCCTGCAGCTGGGTCTCAAAGAACTCGGAGAACGAGTGCATGAGGCTCGTCGACGCCTGCGCGTATACTTGCGACGCGTCTGTATAGTGCACCATGGCCTTTGAGAGTTTCTCGAGGTTCTCGTTGTAGCGGTTGAACCTTCAACAACAGATCAGTCAGTGGGTCGACCAATTTCTATAAGTCTATAGTCTCTCGCAGATAGATAGTGAGCCATCAGAAATGACCAAGAAAAGTAGGCAGACCTCTGCGTGCGAAAGTCGAGCACGGGGTCGATCGAGCCCTCCCCGCCAGCGCCGATCGTGCGCACGAACTCGTCCTTGAGCCTAATATAATAGATAGTCAGTAACCACATCAGAATGCTAAAGCTCTCTCGCACGGGGGATTGAACGAACCTGCGCGAGCCGTCCTTCATGTTCTTGATCTGCTCACAGCAACACACGTACATAGTACAGTCAGCTCTCTCGCTAGCAGTACCGTTGCCAGTAAGTACAATGGGCTCTCTCTCACCCAGGACGCCATCGTGTCTTGCTTTCTCTCGTGCGGGTCGTGTCTCGCGTGGCAAAGTTTCTCGTTCTCTCCTCGTAACGACGGCTCGCAAACCGACGCGTTTGGACTCAGGTATCTTGGCATCTGAGTCTTTCACACATCACAGATTTGATTGAAGTTGAAGTGACAAGGTAGGTAGGTCTCTGGTAGTTGGACGCGGGTGGCGTGAGCGTGACTGCACACTCAGCATCACCGTGAGCGAGAGAAATGGATCGACGAGAAACGCGCATCTTTGCGCCTTGCATCGCTCAGCTCAGTTTCCAAATTGCCTCTTCCAGTCCACCAGAGCCCATCCACAAGCTTCAACCTACCCTCAGCCACACACACCCTGCAAAGCATTTGCCATTATGCTCACGGCCCATTGTTCTACTGCGGTTGTGGCGCTTGCGCTGACGATCTCCACCAACTGCATCAACGCGTATCCTCGCTTTGTGTCGCGCGTGCCGAACGCCCAGGCGATCTCCGGTGTGAAAGCGCTGGGCCATCGCAACTCAGCCGGCGGCGGCGCTCTGAACGCCTTTGGCGAAGCGTTTAAGGCCCAGAACACGCAGTGGACAACCGCATTGTGTCACGAGGACTCAGATGGCGACGGCGCCACGAATGGCGAAGAGCTGGGCGACCCGTGCTGCAAGTGGACGGAAGCGTCGTCTGGACAACTTGGGTCGCAAATGTCGCACCCAGGTGTCCCCAACGCATGGACACCAACACAACTCGAGGCGATGAAGTGCAAGGAAGATTTCAGCCCAGAAGCGACGACTACGGACGCCACCAGCGCTGCTGCTGCTGCGACCTCAGCCCCACCGGTGCCTGCGACAGCAGAGTCGCCACTACGAGCGCGTCCTCGCACTGCTACAGTCGGCGTTGATGGTTCGGCTTCGACTGACGGCAGTGATGACGATGATGATCTGCCATCGACGGTCGACCCCAATGGGTTGAGAGAGACGCCGCCGTCGCTCATGCCACAGACTCCAGCTCCGATCTCGAAGCCAAAGGCAAAGACAGCGACCCCGACCCTGACCCCGACGCCAACGCCTGCTAAAAGCGGTAGCAGCACTGGTGCTGACCAGCACGTTGCTCTTGGGATCATTGTCGCTGCTTTCCTGGCTATAGGCGTTGCCTTGTAGAAGACTGAGCTTCCCTGTTGTTGTTGTGATAGGTAAAGTGCCATTAATGCATCAATAAGAGCCAGCCTCATGAGTGTTTCCATTGGATTCGTGTCATAACGTAACAACACCACAGAAACATTCTTGTCCTTCACTTAGAGATCATCGCGCACCGTCGTAAGGTTCTGATCCGCGACGTAGGCTGAGAGTCCTGTGACGAGCTGCTGGACGCCAATGCGGAGCTTCACGGTCTCAGCGCCGCCTCCGAGCCAGATAAACGACGGCTTCAGCGCCGCGACTTCGCCCGACACGACCACCTGCACATTACACATACAGCATGGTCTCAATAACAAAGAGCCTCATAGCAACCTACGGGGTTAATGGGACGATATCGTACCGGAATCGGCGCCTTCATGCCGAACGGTGCCACGCCGTTGTGCTGAAAGCCCGTGAGCTCCTCCGAGACGCTGCCGGGCGCGTGCTGAAAGTTGAAATGTTTGCGGCCTGGACGCTCGGCCTCCGGAATCAGGTTGCGCACGAAGCGCATGAGCTGCTCGGCGTTGAGCTTGGCGTTGTACTGGAGGATCACGCAGTAGAATCTGCTGTTGCGAGGGTCCGCAACACCAGTGTTCGTGCAGGCCGTGTTCTCGACGATGATGCTCTTGCAGAGGTGCGGCACCTGGCATCCGAGGAACGCACTGTAATCATACGGACGTGCATGGATAAAAATTAGAAAACCCATCGAATAGAATCACCATACAATATGAAAGCCACACGCACGCTCTCTGCGGCAGTGACCACGAGTAGTAGCTGTCTGGTGCCGTCTTGAGGAACGCGCTCGAGAGCTTCGCCTCGCGCAGGTGCTGCGTGACGCGCGCGACGCCCTGCAGGTCTGCCACCTGGCGCTCAACCTTCGCGAGCCGCACCTGTGCCTCCGCTAGTTTCGCTGCGACGCTCTCTGCAGTGGCCTGTCGGTCGTCATTTTAACCACACATACTCTCATTGTGAGTACATGGTGACAGCTGGATAGAGAGCCACGCAGCAAGAGGCAACGCACCATTTTCGTCGCTTAAATCGAGTTGTCACGCTTTTGAGCTTGCCAAATGGTGTGGCGGATCTGCACCAGCTCCCTTTCAAATCCGATGATTCGTCGATACCGTTTTTGAAAGGTAATATGTTGTATCTTGATAAAAGTCAGCCCATTGTGATATCAGCCGCGTTCAGATCCCAAAAAATGGCGCCAATTGAAGTGATCCACTTCGCGCGCGCCTGGGCTGACGTCGCCCCTCGCCACCAAAAAACGTGTGCGCTTCAGCACCGTCGTGACCACGAAAGTCAGTGATTTACGAATTGCAATAGACTTTTGTTTGAATGAACCTCTTCTCGTTTTGCTTATCGGCTTTGTAGTCACTCGCAGTGCGCAACTGATGAAGAAACACAGAGTTCTTCGCACCATGTATCATACACTTGGCATGGACGAGACGATCCAAAGGGCTACGATGGGCTCCAGATATTCTTGCTCTTCAACGCGTTCGACTTTAGCGCGCTGCTGGACGTGAAGTGAAGAGTCGATTCACTACGACATGTGATCATTAAAAACTTTAATCATTATTTAATAATGATTAAGCTTTAATCATTATTTATGGGGGTTCCTTAGGGCACCATGAAAAACGCTAAGGGCACCTTTTTCCAATTTATTTACTGTGTGCCACCTTAAAAAGCCCGCTCGGCTTAGGGTTTGTTGTGCACTCGCTTGTCTTAGGGTTTCTCTACAGTGCGAGTACAGGGTCTGGCTAAAGCAAACAGGGATATTTGCTGAAAAATGTACCCAAAAGTATGTGGTATACACTAACTAACCCAGAAAAAGTGCCCTTGGCGTTTTTCGAAGTGCCGTTAGTGCCCTTAGTGCCCTTAGGGATGCCCTTATTTATTTAGCTGCGTCGTCACGCGCTGCGGCTGAAGCAGGTGGTGCTCTCGCGCTTCCGCCTGGACCTCTCGCCGCTCGACTCGGAGGAGTTTGCGCCCGTGGTCGTTCCCGAAGAAGAGGTGCGCTATTTGTGCCTAGTA
>JAASFY010000794.1:0-15538 GCA_023334035.1 Globisporangium okanoganense
CATCATCGGGCCTTGATGTCCTGCCGCTGGAGATGGCGCTGCTCCGCCTCGAGCCGTCGCCGCTGGAACTGGTTTTGTGCATTGCCAGGTAAACCACAAGGCCCGGGTTAATATTACAATCTACTAATAGTCATCCGACTCGTATACCTCGATAGGAACACTGAACGTTACCTTGAGCGACTTGAGCTCGTCCTCCGTGAGAATGAGCTGAAACTCAAACGTCCAGTTGCTCGTCTCCGAGTCGACTGAAAACGCACTTGCGCCTCGGAGATAGTGGCCTGGCTCCGTGCACGAACGCAGCTCCAGCGCCGCCTCGTCACTCTCTTCGTCCACATCTGCAAACAAGCGGCTCATATGTTAGCCTCAGAGGGTTTCTATGGCAGCAATGCTTTTAAATAAGCTGTTATTTGCACTCACAGCTCAATTGGCGCAGCTCACTGTGAAGTCCCAGAGACGAAGACAGCGACGAGTTCGGATTGAGCTGCTGCGAGAAGCTGTGCTGCATGGCGTCGGGACGGCGTCGCTCCCACTTGTAAATCGGCTTTGGCGGTCGCGTGATGCGGATCTCGTTCTGCTTCCTTGCAACAGTAGGCTTCTGAGATGCTCGTGGCTTTCTTGAATTGCTCGCTGGTACGACACGTGGGGTTCTGGAATTATTTAAATCATTAAGTTGCATGTTTTATTAGAGACTCGTGTCTATCGAAAATCATTAAGCCTTAAATGGAGTACGTACATGGTGTGCATCCCAAGGAAGCTGTTCCGGCGAGCCTCGGATGGCGACTGGAGCAGCTGCACGGCCGCCTCGAGGCGCGTCACTTGCTTGCGCACGATCGCCTCGAGCGGACCGGGTCGCAGCGTCTGGCGGAACGCGTCCACTTCGTCCACGCGACGGAGGATGCTCGCACACAGCTCGAGTGTCTATTATAGCACACACATATTCAAAGCTCAGGCTTATACCATACTATAACACATATGTTATAGGAGACGTGCTGCTCACATCATGAGATCCCGGTTTCGGAGGCGACGCCAACAAGATCTGGATCAAGCTATCGACTGCGAGAAAGTCAACCAGCCCTCCATGGTTAGTTGGCTTTTCAAGACACACCATCAGTATAGTACAGAGCCAGCTTAGCGACAGCGAGTCGCGTGTAGATTGATACCTTCTCGCACAAGCGCCGGGAGCTTGGCGACTGTCAGGCGAGTCGGAGTCGCTGGTGGAGAATCCGCATCGACTTGCACGTCAGCACCAGGAGCGATGGCATCGTCACCACTACCATCATCGTCTTCGTCAGCACCACCATATTCGTATGTGTACGTCACTGCGTGCTTGGTGCTCTGTATGCTCCTTGCATGGCTCTCCTGGCTACTGCTGCCGCGAACAACACACTGCGCCTTCATCAGTAGAGCAATGTCATCGAGAGTGAGAGCCATGAAACGACGCTGCCAACACTTCAACAGACGGTGGCCTCTTAGGGTCCTCTATTCGACATTTCCACAGTACATTTAGCACGACTACAGTTATGAATTTTATTACAAGCCCGCATTCTTCCAGGTTGAAATGCGGCCATGACGACTCTTTCAATCTAGAAAGTCGTCGAAAGAAGGACGAGCGCACGACGACAGCAGCCCCAGCGCTTCACTCCCCACACACAGAGAGATGACGGAGGCGCAGCTGACCATCAAGCTCGTGAGCAGCAGCTCCGAGACGCTCGCCATCTCTGTGACGAGCCTCGAGAGCGCCACGGTCCTCTCGCTCAAACAGCAGATTGAAGTCCGCGACGCGCTGCGGTTCCCCGTCGCGGCGCAGCGGCTGATCTTCCAGGGCCAGATCCTGCAGAACGACAAGCTGCTGAGCGAGTACAGCGTCGCGTCCGGCTGCGCGCTGCACCTGACGCTCACGCCGGGCGTCGTGCGGTCCGCTGCGAATGCTGCTCCTGTTGCGAGTGCTTCGCTGTCAGCGCCCGCAGTGTCGTCCATGGAGACGCAGCTGCGCGCGTGCCTGCAGCAAATGCGAGCGGATGCTGGGTACGTGACCGCGATCCAGACGATGCAAAAGATCTGCGAGAACGTAATCGGCAACCCGCACGAGGACAAGTACCGCAAGCTGCGGTTGGCGAATGCCGCGCTGAAGAGCCGGCTGCTGGATCGCGTGCGCGGTCTCGACTGCATCAAGCTGTTGGGCTTCCAGGACGGCATTGAAGCGGTAACTTGCTGCTCTAATGCTCGCCTATATTGTGGCGTATCGTTTCTCACCATTACGTATTACTGATTGGTGTGTACAGGGCCACCTCGTGCTGGTGCCGACTGCTGAGAAGTGGGAGTTCTTGGTCACGGGCAAGCGCGTGCTCGACGAAGCAGTGGCGGCGTCTAGCTCGGGGTTCAACGCCACCCCTTCTGCTTTTGCCCCACCTGCGTTAGGCGCAGCAGGCAACGCAAACTGGGCGTCGCAGGCGCAGAGCATGCTGCAGAACCCAATGATGGCGCAGATGCTGGAGAACGACCCGATGATGCAGCAAATGGCGCAGATGAACCCGATGATCGCGCAGGCTTTGCAGAACCCGGCGATGCTCTCGCAGCAGCTGCAGATGCTCCAGCAGAACCCCGCGATGATGCAGCAGATGAACCAAATGATGCAGGATCCCAGTGCGATGGCGCGCGTGCAGCAGCAAATGCTTGGAGGTGGCGGCATGGGCATGGATGGCTTTGGAGGCGGAGCGTCTCCATTCGGTGGCGCAGCTCCAGCGGCCGCTGCTGTGAATCCTTTTGCCCCAAGCGCACCTGCTGCTGTTCCTAGCAATCCGTTTGCATTTGCCCCAGCAGCTCCAGCTCCGGCACCAGCAGCTCGAGCACCAGCAGATCCGGCAGGAGACGACGCGACGTTTGACGAGAACGAGATCGCCGACGCGATTGCGCGCTCGCTGCAGGACCAGTCCTGAGCTGATTAGGCTGCTTATGAAGGAGCCATGCGTGGTGTATTGCGTCAAAAGATCTTTTGCCTGCAATGTCGGATTTTCTTGTGCTGCCGTTTGGTCTATTTCTTCTTGGTTGCGAGACGATCTTCTTATCTGGATCCATGTGGAAAGATGTTTTTCGCCATGTGGCGACGCGCGAATAACAATTGCATGACGCTTTTTGGCTCTGTCAGCAGAGCTGTTGCTAATGATGCCACCTGACGCGCGGATAATAAACCACACAAATGATCCAAATCCAGGTGGGATTGGCCGAAAAGGGCCTTTATTTGGCCGCCCCCTCCACCAATAACATCGGACGTCCCATTATTTTTCTCACTCACCCAGGCAAAGCAGGAGACGACGCGCGCGCGCCGCCGCCACCGCTTGACCCCTACGACAGCTCGCCCACGACACGCACGTACCCATACACAGCATCTACCCACACAGAGCCTCTGCGTATCTGGTACCCAGTCCGCGCGCCAGCTTCTCTCGTCGACGAGCTTCCCGATTTCTCCATTCGCTTGGTCCAGTGTGCGATGATGGTGAGCGAGCAGAAGCACGCATTGCAGACGAGTGCAGCGAGGAGCAACCACGCGGCAAATGCGCTCGCGACGACAACTAGTACAGACGCTGCCGCCGGGAAAAGCAATACCGGCCTCGTGCTCGTGGACGCGGTGAGTCAGTCGATGGACATGAGCTTCGCGGCGACCGCGCACGCGATGGCGGCGAGCGCCGATCCGGTGGCGGCAGCAGCGGCCGCGGCCGCCGTGGGGCTCGCGGACCCGAACGCCGAGAGCGCGCTGGGCGAGGCTATGGCGTTTGCAGCGCTGCCGTTTGACGAAAACCTGATGAACCTACCGCATGGCCACAGCAACGGCGCGGCCAGCAGCTTCTTCATTGACACGGCCATGCTGGCGCAGCAGATCGCGGCGGTCGTTGCGGACGAGAAGAAGCTCTCGGATGTAAGTGACCCAGTGCCAGAATATTGGACTCTTTTGTGCGCTTGTGGTGTCACAATCCTAATTCGAATGGGCTTGGGTACATGTCGTGTACACGTGCAATAGAATATTATGGACCTGATGCCACCGCCGATGCCGATCACCACGAGCGCAATTGCAACGAGCAGTATGCTGCTGTCGTCGTCGACGACCACATCGAGCGCATCATCCATGTCGCTGACGACGCCCCTGGCGCCGCCGCCGGAGCTCATGATGCGCGCACTCTCGCCGCCCATGTCGTTGCTACCCGAGCTCTCGCAGCCACATCCAGTGCCGCCTCTATCGCTCAATGGGAGTTCTACAGTGACGACAGGCGCGTCACAGTCCAGCACCAACTCCACCACCACCAGTAATGCGGCAAAGGCCAGCGCTGGGGTCAAGAACGAACACCAGCCACAGCCCGTGGCTCCTGCTGCTGCGGCTCCACCAGTGATTGCCGCGACGCCACTGCCGCCACCGCCTTCGATATTGGACGACCGACGAAAGCAGATCACAAGCAACCACGCCGCCCTACTGAAGAAGGTAGGGAGAACCGCGTGAGATTTATACATATGCTGCCATTGCGAGAAAAAATGCTTAGCTCTGTGTGATTGATGAATGTACAGCGCAAGAGTGCCGAGGCGTTTGGAGATGTCAAGACGGAGCACAGCAGCATGCCCTCGGTGTCGTCCGTGTCGGCGTTAAACAGTCTCAACCCGGGCTCGAGCGCCGCAAACAGCAACAGCAGCGTCATGAGCGCTGCGGCCGCCGTGGCTGCAGCGGCGCGCGAGAAAGTGATGAAAGAGCCGCAGTCAGGTGATCTCTACGAGTGCGTGATCACGAAGCGCAACGGCGGCCTGGGGCTCACGCTCGCGTGCGTGGACGACCACGTCCAGATCACAGGCTTGGCGCCCGACACACCGGCGGCAAACAGCGGCATCTGCGTGGGCGACACGCTCGTGGCCGTCTCGGGTTTGCCCGTGCGCGGTCTTCAGTTTTCCACGGTCATTGGCCGCCTCAAGTCCACGTCGCGGAGCTCGGTTGTGCTCAAGCTGCGAAGAAATCCATTCCGTCAGAATGCCGGCGGCTCGGCGCCATATCGCGGCATCAAGCGCCCTGCTCGTCCCGCGAACAAGACGTCGGAGAGCAACAGCGCGAACGTGCTGTCCAGTAAGAGCATGGCATTGGAGACGCGTCTCGGTGGCGCTGGGATGAACGGCGCGAATGGTAGCATCCTCAACGGCATTGGCAGCAACGGGAGTGGTACTGACGACGCGCACAGCCATCTTCACCATCCACACCACCCGCACGGGAGCCACTTGAACCACCTACACATGAAAGTGGAGCCCATGAACTCGTCGTATTTCCCCACGGACGCGTCGATCTTGACCATGGGCCCATCGTCGGCGGCGCTGCTGTCTTCCCAGTCTGCGTCGGCGACGTCACTGCCGGCGAACGCGGACCTGCAGTGGAAAGTCTCGACCGAGGAGAAGGACCGGTACTTCGCCGAGTGTCGCGCTTTGAAGCACGAATTGGCGAACGCGATGCTCGCGCGTCGCTCTGAGAAGCGCCACACAGAGGCCTATGCGAGCCAGCTGCAGGAAGTCGTCGACAAGTTCCAGAGCGACATGAAGGCGCTGCTCAAGACCCCGCCGTCGGCGGCTGGTGGCAACAACAACAATGTCGGCAGCAGCAATGAAGATCTCGTGGCGTTACGACAGAAGCTCTTGGAGGTGAACCACGCGCTCGCGCGGCAGCAGACCGAGATCCTCGAGCTTAAGGAGCGCGAGACACGGCACGCGCTGCCTGAGAGTCAGCGCGTCAAGTGGCAGATCGTGATGCTGATAAAGAAGAGCATGTACCAGCTGGACCTCAAGGCGCTGGCGACGGCTTCGACAGGAGGCGGCTCGTCGTCGGCTGGCGCGTCAGCGGCGTCGTCCGCGTCGTCCTCGCCAGTGCCGACGCTCTCGACGATGACGACTTCGCCTGCGAGCTCTATTTCCAAGACCTCGATGACAGAAAAAGGTTTGCCGGTGAAGAAGAAGAAACAGCAGTTTGAAGAGCGGCTAGAGGGCATTCGTCCGAGCGTCTTTGAGCTTTTGTTCCGGCAAGACATGAAGGTGCCCGCGATGGCCTCAGCGCCGTCGATTGGCCTCGATCTGGACGCCAAGGCTTGCACACAGGTATGCTTCCGCGGGCGAAAAATGTCGGGCTGGTTTTTTATGATATTGTGATCTAGGTTATATTGACTGACGAAAATGGTTGGCTGTGGTTGATTGATTGGAATTGTTTGCAGATGCTCGGGTGGAACCTGCGGGAGGTCGTGTCCCAGGCGAACGTGGCGTACGTGGTCTTCGTCGAGAGCTTCGTGCACGCCAAGTACCTGCGCGCAGAGGAGGCGGTCGTGATATCGTGGCAGTTTAATGTACAAGAGTTCAACTATTAGAGAGCGACGATGCCCAGGTACAATTCATATTCGGAGACGCCCCAACGTAGTAGCAGACCCAGTAACAGAAGACACAGAGAAAATAGTAGCCTACAGTAGAAATCGAGTAACCACGAGGACGAGGAAAACAAACAAAACACCTTAGACCACTCCTCAACTATCTATCGCCTTTGCCCTAATGCGAGGGCTCAGATCTGACCGAGTGGCTTGAAAGCTGGCCAACTACTACTGTAACTGTAGGCGCAACACCAAAGGAAGAATGATGCCCAACGCAGCCAACCACTATGCGATCATGCAGGTTGGCAGCCCCGGTGCGAAATCTGAATCACCTGTTCACCTCTGGGCTCCTGGTCGTCGGGTAAGTGTGTATTCGCCAGTACGAGATACGTAGCGAGTCACTATTGACTGATATTTATTTGCGAATTCGTTCGATCTCTGCAGCGTCGTATCGATGACAAGGACGGCCATCTAACAGGTCGGCATGAGAGCACTAACAAAACTTGCCCACTGGTAGTGAATATGCTCTGACGCGAATTTCTTGCCGTCAAGTGGCATGAGCTTCTAAAGCTGGTGCTAAAAATATTATATCTAATTGTTTATCAGGCTGCGCTGTGAACACTTCAGAGCACAGCCGTCACCAGCAGCGAGACTACCATTTCGCTGATCATAGCAAGCGCCAGGCCCAGGTCATTGGCCACTGGAGCCGCACTCGTTGTTGGCACCACCGTCGACTTGGCGACGTTTGCGCTACCACCACTCACGGGCACGCGAGCAGGCAGGTCGCGCTTCACACACGTAAAGGTGGCTCCTCAACGTGGGCGTTAAGCTTCTCGATAAAGACCGAAACGTTGACCACGAGTCCCGTGGACACGACGACCGAGTCGCTCGCGTTGAGCTCGAGCTACAGGCTGCCGTTGCGCGACAACGAGAGGTCCAAGTGCTCCATGGGAAGCGACTCGGCCTTGTCGGAAACGAAGAGGTTACCCTCGGCGAGATTGGTGGTGAGCCCCACGCGATTCGGTGTGAGGTAATACGTCTTGTCCTTGCGCAACGGGTCCTGGTTACTCGAGCAGAGCTCGTCTTCGAGAACGACGACGACGTCACAGACGCCAGCCTTTTGCACTTTCTTGATCGCGTTCTTTCGCAGCAACTGGACCTCGACGAACAGCGCGTCGCTGCTCTTCGCGGGCGGTTTCAGCTTGAGCGCCACCACCAAATCGACCGTTCGTGCTCCTCCACCGTGGAACTCCCGGAGACGTTGATCTTGCTCACGACGTCGTTCGTTATGTTGGTCGCGTACGAGATGAACACGCGGCCAGGCAGGTTGACGATGAACACGCGGCCAGGCAGGTTGACGATGAACCTGCGGATCGGGTACGCGCCGGACGACCTGATCTGGAAGTGCTTGGCGAAGATTGTACAACGGCCATCACCATCTCGGTCACGCAATAATTAATTAATGGAGACGAAGAAGTCTGTGACGTGTGAAAAAGACCAGCACTCCGACGATTCTTACTGTGCTAGCTCGTTAAAGTATATTTCATCCTCAAATTTCCAATAGAAAGTAGGACAGACTGCCAAATTATGTAAACCTTATCAAGTGTATCTTAGTCTCTGTCTGACAGATGGTGTCTGCCAGATGGCGACGCCTGTCGTGACATTGTGAAACGAGTGACATCCTGGGTTTCCCTCTACCAGACCAACACAGAGTCGGAGCTCACTTCTTAAGCCGCCGCTAGCCTCCGACCGCGTCGTCCGAGCCTCTCAGCCATGGCGTTCAAGGCAACCAGGCTCGCTGCATACGCACTGCTCGCGCTCTTGCTCTGTTTGAGCAGCAGCGCCGACGCGTTCAGCGACACCAGCACGCCAGTTGCCGCAGTTCCGTCGAGCGAGCAGGTGAGCGCGACGCAGCTCTTCGCCAAACACTTCGAGATCAGGCGTCCGGCACGGACCCGATCCGCAGGTTCATCATCGACCTGCCTGGCCGCATGTTCATCTCGTACGCGACCAACACGTCGAGCGACGTCGTGAGCAAGATCAAGGTCTCCGGGAGCTCGGAGGAAGTGGTCGGGCTCTTCAGTGTCCGCTACATTGGCGGGTCCCGCAGCGAAGTGCCCGTGGTGCTCAAACTTAATGCGCCCGCGCGGAACAACGATGCGCTCCTGGTCGAGGTCCAGCTGCTACGCAAGAACGCGCTCAAGGACGTGGACAAGTCTGGCACCTGCGATCTCGTCATTCTCGAAAACGTGCTCTACTCGAGCGACCCGTCGCTCAACGACAACAATTATTTCACGTCGAGTGGCGTCAAGCTGACCAATGCCGCGGACGATGGCGACGTCTTTGTCGTCGACAAGGCCGAGTCCGTGTCCATGGACCACCTGAGCCTGCTGGCTGGTGAAGGCAACCTGCAGCTCGAGCTCGCGGCGCTCAACGCGAGTGACGGACTGTACGTCGCCACGGGGCTCGCTGGCAATATCTCGGTCTTCGCGACCGAGCTCAGCGCAGACATCGACGCATCTGTGGGGGAGCTCAAGGGCGCCCCAACTGGCAGCAGCTGCATCGACGCGAAGACCACCGTGAACGTGACGCTCTTCGACAAGTCGCCAGAAACCCTCATCTTGTACCCAGGCAAGACAGGAGGCGTCACGTTTCCGTGCGTGAAGCGCGACCTCCCCGCTCGCGTGCCAGTCGGCGACGATCCAGCCAAGGCCAGTGCGTCTAGCTCCTCAACTCCAGCGCCGACCAAAGCAGTGGGGACGAGTGCGGCCAGTGGGCTGAAGCCGGCGCTTGTTACGATCGTTGCAGTGGCAGCCACGCTGCTGTTGATGGCCACGATGTGAACAGTGGGTTTGGAAATCAAACAAATACTTTAAACGAGTACACTGTAAACCAGTTGTTGGTGGACTCTTGGACAGTAGTCCACTGCTTTAAAGCTCAGGGACAGGTCCAACAAAGTCTGTGTTGACTGAGCTTAAGAGCGAGTGAGCAACCAGACCACCAACCATCATCACAACTTATTACTCCTACTGCACACTCAGGCCATCGTCGTTGCTGTTGCCAGCGCCGCCCTCTTCGTCATCCCCGCCTGTCGCTGCAGCAGCCACGTTCGCGCCCGGCTGCAGGAACGCCGGATCGTGCACTTCCTCGTTAAGCGTCGCCATGATGCTCACCACGCGATCACTCGCAGTCTCAGTCTCAGTCTCACCACCAGTCTCACCCTTCGCATCCAGCGCACCCTGCACGAGCAGCGTGTAGGCCCAGGCGAACTGCTGGCGGATATACTTGTCGCGCGAGCTCTTGAGCACGTGGGCCACGTCGTAGCCAACTTCGAACGGGTCCTCGATGCTCAGCCGCGTGTGCATGCGCCACTGGCTTGCGCGCTTCTTCTCCTCCTTCGACAGGTTGCGCGCCATGCGCACGCTCACGACCTGGCGCGACGCGTCGAATGCGAGGCCAAAGCACTCGAAGAAGCCGATGAGCAGCTCGCCCACGCTCGCGCGGTTGCGGCTCCCAAAGGCCTTGAGCAGCTGCAGCTTCGGAGCCGGGTCCTGGAACGCGAACGGGTCGAAGAAGTACGTCTCGATCTTGCCCACGCGACTGATGTTGTTGCTGTTGGACGTCGCCTCGTTGTCGTCCGCGGGGCCCTTGGTCAGCACGCTTGGCAGCCGCATGTCCACGTGGCGCTCGCTCAGACTGCACTGCGGCGACTGGAGACTGCACCAGACTCTGGTTGGCGTGCAATCGCACTTGGCGGCTCCGCCCCAGTCAGGCGCGAGCGCCTGGAGCACGGGCAAGACCGGCGGGTCCTGGCGCTGCAAAAAGTGGATGAGCATGAGCAGATAGCCGTAGGACGACAACGTGCCCTCGGACGGACTGTTCATACGCCGGCGCTTCACGAAGCGCTTGAGCACGAATGCCAGCACGCGCACGCGCTCGTCCGCGTTCGCATACGCGCGCAGGAACGCCGTGTTGCGCTGCGCCAGCACGTTCTCGATGCACAAGTCGCACTCCGTGCCCGACGCCGTCATCGTGAACATCACGATCGGGATGCGCGCCGTCAGCCGCGACGCGTCGATGGCCGTGAAGAGCTCGGGCTGGCGCTCGAGCAGCGCCACAACCACACGCAGGATCTGCTGCTTCTCCTCCGTGGTCGCGGACTTGTCGAGCACGATACACATGTCCATGTCGCTTGCCGACGTGCCAAAGTCGTTGACGCTCGAGCCAAAGACGTCCAGGTGCGCCTTGAGGGGCAAGCGCGAGACCACATGCGTGTGGATCGTGTTGTAGATCTCCTGGCGCGAGCGCCGGAACTCGTCCTTCTCGGGGATCAGCTCCTGCGCCTGCTTCACGACCCACTGCGAGAGTTCGGCGCTGACAAACTCGGACTTTAACAGACTCTGCCCCTGCTCGTCGCTGCTCGAGAACGCAAAGGGCGCAAAGCCAAAGTGCTGCTGCCAGTACGCGTCGCGCTCGTCCGGTCGCTGGAAGTAGAACCCGCTCGCCTGGCAGTAGAACTCGCGCTGGAAGACGTTCACTCTTCTGAGAACCTCATCGACGATCAACTCTCGCACAAAAGGGTTCGCCTGGATGCCGTTGAGCACGTTGCGCATCGTCCCATGGATCGATTCCATCACGTTCGGCACGGCCTCCGTGGGTGAGAAGATGGCATTGATCGTCGCTTCGCTCTGCGCCAATAGCTGCAGACACGAGTCGACAAACTCGCTGAAGAGCACGTTGCCGTGTAGGAAGACGGTCTCGACCTGGTCCACGAGGCGCAGGATCGATAGCAAACTGCTCATAATCGCGCCGGAGTCGCCCTCCTGGATACCGCCGCGGAACTTGTCGCTCGTGCCGCGCAGCGTCTCGATGAAGTGCGAGTACTCCATGTTCACCTTGAGCTTGTTGCTGCGCGCGATCGTCACGTTCGAGTACGCCGAGCCGTCTCCGCTGCGGTCGTCCATGCCGTTGACGCTCTTTTTGCTCTCAAAGACGCGAAACTCGAACTCCCCGGGGGACCGCGGCGCGCGGAACGTGATGCGTGTGTTGAGAAAACGGTAGTTGCGGTTCAGTTTGTTTTCAAAGAGCACCTGCTTGACGAAGATCGGGCGCTCGTTCGTCATCTGGCCACCACGGAAGAGCCCGACCATGAGCACGCGTCCATGGGAGCACTCCTCAGCGAGTAACGACACCTGGACCTTAATGTTCCCGTTCGGCTTGGTCATCTCTGGGGACACTTCGATGCTGGACGTGAAGTCGCCGCCATTCCCATTCCCACCAGCACCCATCGGCATGCCCTTGGTGTCTGGTCGACTGCTCTTGTTAAAGCCTCCTTGATTTTCACGGCTGGCTGGGTACGCACCAGGCGGCTTGGCTGGCGACCTGCGACTCTGTCTGTTGCTGTTGATTCCGCCCATGAGTGGTGGCTGCTGTGGTGAGATGCCTCGGTACTGTTGCTGGTGCTGAAGCGGGAGTGGTGGAACAGGCGCCGCGCCCAGTGACGTGAGGTCGGGCAAGTCGGGAAACGCGTTCGCGCTGTGGCCAAACTCTCTGCTGTCGTTCAGCAGACTCAGTCCGGATGGAGCGAGCGGCGGTGGCGCGTGGTGACTGTTGTTCGTTGCGTGCTCGCGCTGGTACAACGCCGCCATTTGCTGGTTCATCTGGTCGCGAAGCGAGACACCGGAGGACGCGGTCGACGAACTTGAGGACGACGACGCGGACGCCCAGGACGCAAACGGATCGAAACTGGACGATGACGAGCCCGCCGAGTCCGCAAAGCTTCCAGAGCCGCTGCTGCCGATACTGCCGATGCTGCCGCTGCTCTGGTTGTTCTGGCTGAGGCTCATCTGTAGCAACGAGTGCGACAAATCAAACTGAGAGGCCGGCGGTGGCGGCAGTGGCTGTTGCGGCGGCTGTTGCTGCTGAGGCTGTTGAAGCTGGTGGTGTCCTGCGAAACGGCCGCCAAGCGACCCACCTTGCTGCTGCAGTTGTTGCTGCGGGGGTAGCCCAAAGCCCTGGTGCTGCTGCTGCTGGAGATGATTGTGGCGCTGTTGCTGGAACTGCAGGTGATAGAACGCCTGTGCCCCGCTTAAATCCGCAGCATTCCCTGGTGGTGGCGGCAGTATGGCGCCTGGGAAATGGGGCAGCGACGGGTGGTGTCCACCTAGCACTGGTCCCCCCATTCCCATTCCTAATCCTCCCAAGCCCATCAGCGGCGGCGGGTGTGACGACGACGGCGGGTGTGACGACGACGGCGGCAGTGGGCGGCCCAGGCCCAGTCCGTGCAGAGGCGTTCCGTTGTCGAGTGACGAGGACGATAGCAAATTGGAGCCAGGCAGCGGCGGGCCGAGCGGGAACGTCATGCCCATGTGCGCTCCTGTTCCCCCGAGAGCAAATACGCTGGTCTCTCGCGGCGGCTGCTGCATGTGCGCTGGCAAAGGCGGCGGTGCGTACGGTTGCTGCGGGAAGTCGCTGAATGCGCCTGGCAGGTCGAACGGCAATTCGCTGTGGCGCAGTCGCTCCTGGGGAAACGGCAGCTGCGGTGGCTGCGAGCCTAGAGACATGTAACCTGGCTGAGAGAAGCGCATGGCGTCAGTGTTGTTGGTGGGTCCGCCAGAGCGCGGTGGGTCTGGCCAGCCGCCGTGTTGACTGGAAGCAGCGTCCGCCTTGCGGCTGGGCCATCCGAGTGGGTCGCCACCGTTCATCGTTCTTTAATGTTAAAACGCTGCCACAAGAAGAAGCGACATGAGAGAAGAGAGTGTGAGCAATTGAAGGGTGCCGAATGGAGAATGTGGTGCAGCCAACCGACTGCTGCTGGAGGGAATGGGCCATGACCTGCACGTGGACTACATTGCTGCATATAGACGAATGCGCACGGTTGAAGCCGCGGGCTTTCTTTGGGATGTGTGTCCATCCGCATTAGTAGGATTTCAACAACTTACTTTGGCTTCTGGTGGCTGCTCGCGAACTCTTTTGGCTTGCGTGCTGGTGTTTGGAATAATGACGAAATCAAATCGGGGAGGAAAACGGGAAATGGGGAACTGTAGACGACATAATAATACGAGTATGTCGCAGCAGTACCGTACATAACAAGGTTGAGTTATCCCTTGCGCAGGATATATCCTATCTAGGAGAATCAGTTATTACAATTAGGACAGCCACAGGGGTGGGTCGAATTATGTCCTATTTGTACAATCATGTTATTAGGACAGAGACCACCATTTTGTTTAGGACATGGGCCACCTTGCCAAGCTTTTGACCTAAAAAAATGGAGGACGTTCCAGGATAAACACAAGTTGTTAAACAGCTCCACGAGAACAGCTCCATGGCTGGGTTGCCCTCGCTCGGATCTGAAATCGCGGTTACTCGATTTCTGCTGCGAGCCGTTGATTAAACATTTATGTTAGAGTCATCACTCTTGGTCACCCACTCAACAACAAACGAAAGAAAGAAAACAAGTCATAAAAGTATATAATAAGTTGTACTGATGTGCTTCGGTCCCTATTCCTTTTCATACTGCGTCTGCACGTCATGCTCTCGCTGCTTGCGGCACCGTGCGAAGCAGCCCATTTCCCTCAAAATAAAACAAACTCCGACAATCATAGCGATGCAACCCACGAGCGCACCGACCATGATGAGCGCGACCATTGTGCCAAATCCCTTCATGTCATCAGTGGTATCGCCGTCATCGGGGCGACGCACTGGCTGCTTGTTCAAGGGTGAGTCGGGGTCCGTCGGCTTTCGATTCGGCCCCAGCCTCGTCATCCTTCGCTCAGGCACAGGCTGGGCCACACAGAGGAACTTGGCATCTCCCTTCCCAGGATACGAGACCTGGTCAGCCGTGGTGGACTCGGAGAACTCCACATACTGTGGTCCCGATGGGAAACAGAGCAAACCCTCGTCAAGTATCGCATGGAGCGAACTGTGGAGCGCGCCAACGTACGTGAGATTCCCATAGGAGGATGATTGGAAGAGTACGCCATCTCGAGACCAAATGTCCTTGAGCTCGACCTGGATGCCGCCACTGGCCGTCGTGACGAATCTGGTTGTGTACGTCGTGTTCACCTGGAGGTTCTTGTCGGAGATGAAGATGTTGCCCGCACTGCTCGCCGTGATCTTGACGCGGTCGTCGTACGCAATGTCGAGGTTGTTGCTTACCGACACGATGGCCTTCTCGGTCGTCGCGTTCACCTTGAGCAGCGGCACAACGTTGACATCGACGCTCAGGAACGCGTACTCGGTCCCAGTCACGTTCGCCTTGTAGCGCACTTGGACTTCTTGTCTAGCAGTGCTTAAAACCACTTCGACCTGACCCAATGTGAGCGTTGGCGACGTGTTGGTCTCTGTGATGCTGATGGTGGCAGCAGTGTCCGTCGCAACGGTGTCTGGGTTCACTTGATAGAGACCGACTGTGCCAGGTAAAGCGAACTTGAGGTCCACCTTCTGAGCGTTGGTGGCTGAATCCCCGCCGGCCACTTAAGGTTCCACCCTCGCGTAGAGTAGATCGCACCACTGGGCGCTTTCGCGGTACTGTCTTCTTCCACGGCAACGATACTGGACACCGCGTCGTTGAGTCGTCGGCTCCCAGCTGGGAGAACTTGGTTATACGGGAGTACTCCTTTCGGGTTGGAGTACAGGACGCTTTCGAGCACCACGACGTCTTCCGTGTATCTATTCTCGAGCTCCTTGAGTTTGTTCTTGATGAACACCGCGATCTCTACGAACAAGAACTCTTCGACCTTGGACACGTTCACGGTCTGCAGCAGCAGCTGGGGTCTAGTGACGGGCTACGAGCGATGACGCCCACTGCGTCGACAATGAACGCGGTGCTGCTGGAGACCCGGACCTCGCCGAGAACGCCGCTGGAGAAAGACGAAGAGCTCTCGTACGTGATGAAGGTCTGGCAAGGTAGGTTCACCTCGATGTTGTCGATGGCTGTCACGTTCTCGCTGGCGTTGCCCGTGATCTGCCACGTCTTGACGAACGCTTGGCTGGCGTTCAGCTGCTTCTCGACGGGCGTTTTCTCAGCTGGCGCCGTTGTGAGCACAACACCGGCGTCGACATGGAATTGGCTGATAGAGGCGACCAGGAACAATAGCAGATGTGCAGAGCTTGCGACTGAGAAGCACCGTGGAGCCATGACGCGATGGGGGGGGGGGGGGGGGGGG
>JAASFY010000795.1:0-15535 GCA_023334035.1 Globisporangium okanoganense
GCTCACTTGGCGCTCCGAGACGCTGCAAATAAACGCTGGCGCGTGCGCATTCTCGTTCGAATGCGCGTGGAGCTCGAGAAAATCCCAGAGCGTCTTGTCCTGCGGGATCGCGAGGCTCTCGTACGGCGACGTGAAGATCATGGCGAGTGGCGGTCTCTCTTGT
The DNA here is from genome assembly GCA_023334035.1 of Globisporangium okanoganense. NCBI lineage: Eukaryota > Oomycota > Peronosporomycetes > Pythiales > Pythiaceae > Globisporangium > Globisporangium okanoganense. The sequence goes on from JAASFY010000795.1 coordinate 164, forward strand.
CTAGCGGATGCAGAAATGGCGGCGCTCAGCTGCAGGCGCGATTGACGATCGCAGTTTGGACCTCGACGAGCAATATCCTAAAAAGTACCGCTCTTCGCTAATCATACATGTTCTATCCTAAAATTTGCATGTTTTACTGATTTGGGCAGTTTTCCATGATTTCCTCAAATTTCTATTTTATCCACACACACGTAATTCATGTATTTTATACGTAGTATATATTTGAAGAAATCAATTATTTAAGAGGTAAATATTAGGATATGGCAAGCTGAGTCAGATCGCGGCGCTTTGGTTACTTCTTGCCGCCCTTCTTGCCTCCCTTGGCACCACCAGTGCTTGGAGTTTCCTTGACGGCTGGCTGCTTTGGCGCTGGCGCAGCCTTTTTCTCGGGGGCTGGCTTGGCCTGCTCCTGCTGCTGCTTGGCGTTGTTCTTGCGGCCCATGGTGACTTGAGGTTGACTTGAGGTTGTTGGTGACTTGAGTGCTTGAGATCAAGTGCTGAAGTGAGCTTCTGGAGTGCCAGATCGATCGACCGGTGAGCAGCTGCACACCATCCCGGCTTGTTTGAGACTGGTCATACATAAAAATATACACACCCCAACGACCTCGGCTCCGAGCCCTGACCTGGGACATCAGATCTCATGTATTTGTGGTTATGTGAGGGTGTTCGACAGAGGGAGACTTGCTAAGTTTAAGCTGAAGGGACCATACGCATCACATTTCCGGCATCTGGGCTCGTCCAATCCTGATGTGCTGGCTGCGATTGTGTGTGATCGAGTTCAGTGTGCGTGAAATCAACTTGTTGTTGTCGAAGTATCGGATACTCGTGTCCTGAATTTGAATCGACGACTTTTCTCGCCTTGTGATCAGGTGTGTTGTGAATAGAGTGGAAGCATCAAGGAAAAAACCCACGCGGTCGTGGGTTTTCTCCTTTAACAAGGTTTTCCGCATCGTAACCGGTCGTCGCTTTCCAATCCCATGGAAATGCGACAAGGTGGATCCATTCAGAGCCGATATCCGCACCGCTGGGCTCCGCGGCCGTGCTTCTCAGTGTACGCTGATCATAGAGTACACACCATTTGCCACAAAACCCAGTCACACAATATAGAGATTGATACGTGGCAAAGCGTTGCTGTTGTGTTTAAATTATGAGAGCATCAGTGAGGCTCACTGATTGGGTGGCCGCCAAAGAAGGAAGTCGCGTGCGCTTACTTCTTGCCGCCTTTCTTGCCTCCCTCACCGCCGTTCGGGGCTTCCTTGGCAGCTGACAGCGGTGGTTGTTGCTTTGGTGCTGCCGCTGGGGTTGGTGCAGCCTTCTTCTCGGGGACTGGCTTGGCCTGCTCCTGCTGTTGCTTGGTGTTGTTCTTGCGGCCCATGGCGAATTCAGTGGCTTGGGTTGCTTGGCTTGGCTTGGTTGGTGACTTGAGCGCTTGAGATCAAATGCTGAAGCGGGCCTTGTGAACGACGAGGAACAAATGCTCGCGCTCCAAGAGACGGAGACTCGCAGGAAACTGATTAGATATCTCATCCCGACAAGAAAGCAGATCCCATTGCCCAACGTCCCTGCCAGGGCTATCTTTACCAGATATCCAAAACCAAATCTCAGATCCGAAACGAAGTCCAGATTTCAGAATCCACTACATCAGCCAATCAGAATTCATTTTGAGACGATCTTGAAACTCGCGAAACTTCAAGTTGATAACTCGCCTCTTCTCGAGAAATCTGAGACTGTTGTTTTTTGGTGAAACTTGAAACGGAAGTCGATTTTGAGAATCGCAACTTTGATGAGGGCTTGAAATGAATTTGGTGGCTCAGCTCTCAGTTTTCACAGTGCAACTAAGTGAAACTCGAGCTTGTCTAGATTTCGTACAGCCGACAATGTTTGCAACGCAGATTCACATGTGAGTTTCGAAGTAGGTTGTTTATTGTGGAGCGAACTACCTCGAAGAATAATGTTAATACTATCGTGAAACACGGCAGAGTCTGACCAGGCGTGAGAGCAGTTCGTGCGGGGCTACTTCTTGCTTCCCTTTTTGCCACTTCCCTTGCCACCAGTGGTCGAAGTCTCCTTGGCCGCTGGCTGCTGCTGTTGTTGCTTTGCCGCTTGAGCTGGGGCTGGTGCTGCCATCTTCTCTGGGGCTGGCTTGGCCTGCTCCTGCTGCTGCTTGGCGTTGTTCTTGCGGCCCATGGTGACTTGAGGTTGACTTGAGGTTGTTGGTGACTTGAGTGCTTGAGATCAAGTGCTGAAGTGAGTGACAACGAAAATGCTGTTGAGCTGGTGGACCGCGGCCTGGGATCAGACTGTTATTTCTAACCTTTAACCTCGCAATAATCTGACTGCAGGGTCTCATGGATCTTGCGGTCAGCGTGTTCCGAATTACGTATCTAAATAGCCATCGAAACGAGCCAAGAAGGGTCGTTGCGAAACCCCTTCGTCTCTCCCTTATGAGTCGCTGCCTGGCCCATTACCTCTCTGCATTGCCACTATCTAAGACCTCACTTCAGCATTTGCTCTCAAGCGCTCAAGTCACCAAGCAACTCAAGCACTCACCCATCACCACAGTCACCATGGTCCGCAAGAACAGCGCCAAGCAGCCAGACCAGACCAAGCCAGTCCCCGAGAAGAAGGTCGCGACGCCCGTCCCAAAGCAGCAGCAGCAACCCGTCGCGAACAGCATGCAGGGTGGTGGCGGCAAGGGCGGCAAGAAGGGCGGCAAGAAGTAGGATCTCGTCACAAGTCAGCCAGCTAACCTCCAGTGTTTGCGCCCCGTGTCCAGCGGGATAATATATAGAAAACACTTTTCTCTCCTTCGAATGTACTCTCACAGGAAGGTTCACAAGTCACTCACTCACACGCTCGGCACTCGATGTACAGTTAGACAGACAGCGCTGTCCACATCCTGACGTTGGCCAATCGACGTACAGTACTTGAAGTTACTGTATGTCGGGTCCACTCCTCCTGTGGTGGACTCAACGTGGGACCTGACGCCACTAATACGTACATGTTCGAATACGAGTGCTTTTGTTTGATCGACTCGGTTCCCACACAGCAAGCCAGCAAATGGTGAACCCACTTGCTCTAATGAGGTTGGCTGGCACGCGAGAATCCGTAGAAGGAAACGAGAAAAGAAGGCAAGAGGTCATCAAGTGAGAGGAGCTCATCATCATCTATATATCGTATTGAGCTCTCGGCTGGCTTGTCTGCCAACAGGAGACGAATTTCGTGCGAGCTGACCCAGCGAGTCATTTTCCTGACTTTGTCCTGAAAAGTCGCGAGTTTTTTTTGCTGAAAAGCTATTAAAATAGCAGTCGTGAGTAACGCAAGAACTTGAGAGAAGCTGAGAGAAGCCGCAAGAGACTCGGATATACTAGTAATAGCAAGAGATGGAGCGAGGCGGGTGGTGGTGAAAATGAAGATGGGAACCTACATGGAAGCAAGAAGGTGGTGGTTTGGATGGCGATCGCGAGTGACTGACGTCTTGCGGGCGGAGAACTGGCGATTCGCGCAACCGCGTGACGCATGGGGAAAGAAAACAGCCATGAACACGCAAACTTCCTTTAACAACAGGTATCATATTCTGCCTTGTGTTTCCATGGTTTTATAAAGAATTTTAAAGACAGCTATTCATTTCTACTTCATGTAAACAGGTGCTTAGCTTTTAAAAAGGTAAGTTACAACTTGCCCACTGTAGGTCACGCTCGGCTGGATGCCGCTTTTTCACGTTCCGACCGGATTCATCACTCTTCCTTCTCGCACTCGCTCGAGGTGCGTTCGCTCGCTCGCTCGCCACCTGCCTGCCTGCCTGTGCGTGTATCACGAGCGTCATTCGCGCATCATGGCCCAGGACCGCAAGCGCAAGCAGCCATCATCCTCGCGCACCACGGTCGCCAGCAGCAGCAGCGCCGTCACCGCCCTCGACACGCACGACGACGCGCCGCGCCACGCCAAGTTCTACGCGATCGCGGCCATCACGTCCCCGCTCAGCTCACCGGCACAGCATGACGCGAGTCGCACAACACCCGAACGCTTGCGGTCGCCTGTACTGCGTGTATCGCCAGCAGCAACAGATGAGCCAGCGGCGTACCGTGCCGAGACCGACATGTCGCTGCTGCCGCGGTCCGTCATGGAGCTTGTGTTCTCGTTCGCGCTCAAGGACTTGTCGCTCAAGCTCGGCCCCGCCAAGTGCAAGGGCTGGAAGCGTGTGTGTCGCGAGAAGGTGGACATCAACAAGCTCGCGCGCTGGCGTGGCGTCTGCACGTACTGGCGCGAACTTATCGACGAGATCGTGACGCAATTCAAGCAGCGACGGCTGAAAATCAACTTCTCGTACAAGAACAGCGACCAAGTGCGCACCTGTGTTCAGGAGATCATTAAGTATGGAAGCGGTACCGATAATGCGCAGCTCGTGGACTTGCGGATCGCGCTCTACGGGTACTACGACGTGCGCCACGGACTCGAGGCCGCGAGCCGCATCCCGTGGCACGAGTTCCTGCGCCACTGTCCCAATCTGCAGCGACTCGACCTCTCGGAGATGACGTTCCTCACGCGTGCGCACTTAGGTGCGATCGTCGAGGCCGCGGCGCAGCACTGCCTCAAGCTCCAGGCTCTGATCCTGCCACTGCCGCTGGCCTGGGATAAGTACGCACGCTTCTACAGCCGCGTGACCAGCAACAAGGATAACTTCGTACTCGACGACGAGGTCTTTCAAGCCAAACTCGAGAAGGCGCTCGCGAGATGGTTCACGCGCGGCCACAACCTGGGACTGAGACAGCTGACCGTGGCCCACTCGCTCTGGACTTCAGATGCGTTTATTACAGCCGTGACCAAGTACTGTCCGCGCATTGAAGTGCTCGACGGCTGGAAGCTCACGTACCTGTGCGACGGCTGGGCGCCCATCACGTGCGACGACGAGTGGAAGGTAAGCGAGGCCACTTGGACCGCGTTCTGCCACACGTGCGTGCACTTGCGCGAGTTCAATTGGGCCGTCGTGCCCTTCACAGACGCGTTCTTCCGGCCCTTTGGGGCGACGCCCAAGGTGCTGCTCACAGATCTGTACCTGGACTTTTCCGATTCCTTTGGCTCCGATGAAGGCGTCGAGGACGTCACTGCAAATACAGTGGCCCCGAGGATATCCTTCTTCGCCCAGCCGCCGCCTCAGCCACATCCGCAGCCCAACCCAGCGCCCCAGCCACCTCAGACAGAGTACGTGGACGTGGCTAACCCCTACTCATCCGAGGGCCTCTGTGCCCTAGTACGTGGCCTGCCGTTCCTGACAAAGCTCAAAGTGTACTTGCACCCAAGTGTGCGCATCGACGTGAACGTCTTCGACGACCAGTTCCTTAATGAGCTATCCAGATCGACGCCGTACCTGGAGCAGCTGAGCATCGTCGAGCCGGGCCAATACGACGGCTCGGAGGCCATCGAGACGATCTCCGAGGCCGGGCTCAGCACACTCGCGAAGATGGCGACGCTGGCCGACGTGGCGTTCACTGCCTTGGAGGAGGTTTCAGCCGACGGCGTGCTCGCATTCGTGAGGAACCGACGCCACTGCGTGCGCCAGCGGAACATCAAAGTGGGCGTCATGAAGGGCATCGCCATGTGCATCATCGACATCCTCAAGACGCTGGCCAAGGACGACTCGAAGACCTTTGAAGGCAAGCCCTTTGCGCTCGTATTAGAGAACCAGGGACTATATCGAGGAAGACCCGTCGCCGATCCAAAGTCCGTGAAACGCGTCAAAGACAAGATGCACTCGCTCAAGGCGCTGCTCGAGAAGCGCCATCCGAACTTAAGGTGCCAGCTCACGCTCGCCAGGGACACGAGCCCGCGTGGACGCGACTTGCCGTACCGGATCGCTAAGTTCGCACTCTTCAGCACCACGTGGTCGTTCCCAGATGCGTTGGGGGGCACGTTCTATAGAGGAGACATTGCGCACGACCCCAAGGACACGAGGCCCTTTGAGATGATCAGGGTCGGCTGAAGCCTATGGGAAGGTGATAGAGAGGGCGAGCGAGAGGGCGTGAGATGAGATTTGGAAGAGATTCTGTAGCAATAAGGCTGTACAATAGACTACTATTACGAGAGAGAGAGCGTCAGATTCCATTCGATGACAAAGTTGGCCTTCAAAATGCGCACGTACTGCTTTTCGCGCCAACATTTGATTTTCAAACTACAATTGATCATAAAGAGGTTTAGCGACCTCGACGCCGAAACTGGTTTTCCAACCGAGAATTAATATGATGAGGGATTTTGTCAGCTATAAACAGGGTTTTCTTTATGGCTATTATTGTATTAAATGAAAGAATTTAAATTGGACCAAACTTTGTGTTGCTGGTCAGGTCATTTTGCCAATCTTGTTCTCGCTGGCATCACGAGCTCTCTCTCAAGCTGCGATGGCTCTCAAGCGCCCAGCAGCCGCAGACGACGACGCGCACATCATCAACGTGAAGCGCAGCAGAGGCGAACAGATCACAGCCATCAGCAGCCTGACAACCGCGGTAGCGCAGCTCCCACGCCCGCTCTTCACGCACATCCTGGCGTTCGCAGTCAGCGGCTTCGTCCCAGCGGCACACTGCGTACCTCGGCGTCCGAACCTGCCGATCCGCAAGCTGCGCGTGCTGGCGCTGGTGTCCAAGGACTGGCTGAGCGCTGTCCAGGGTGTCGTGCGTGCGTTTGTTAGCAACGTGTTTCAGTTGATATTGCTCAATGCGCCGTCTCAAGACGCCTTTGAGGAGCTCTTGGACGAGATCGCGAAGCGTGGCGACGAGCTGCTCGACCTGCGGATCTCCATCCACGCCACTCTCAAGCCAAAGGACCTCGAGCTTGTCAATTGGGACGAGTTGTTCGTGAAATGCCCCAAGCTGCAGCGCCTCGATCTCCAGAACGTGCCGCTGGAGCACAGCTCATTGGCTCAGATCCTGAGCGCAGCATCGCTGCATTGCTATGAGATCGAAGCGCTGATCTTCTCACAGCGGAGCTTGTCAGCGAAAATCACAAAGAAGGCGATCGCAGCCAGCTATGCCGGTCTGTACGAAGCCCTCGAGCGATGGAATGAGAGTGGGGCTTCTTCTCTCAGACAGCTCACGATCCCCAATCGCCTGGACGATAACACTGCAGTGCCAACGTCTAAGCTCCTACCAGTCATTGCTGATAATTGTCCCGCGCTCGAGTACCTGGATGGCTGGCAGGCGGACTACAAGGTCGAGGACTTTGTCGAGTGCGACGAGAAATGGTACATCTCGCCAGCCGCGTGGGCCGCGTTCTGTAGAACCACTTGCTGCTCGCTGCGTGAATTCAACTGGGCGGTTGCGCCGTTCCACGACGAGTACTTCCAGCTCTTTGCTGTGAAATCCAAGCCGAAGCTGAGGAAACTGACGCTGGCCGTGAGCGAGAGCTGGAGCTGGGACGCCTTCAAGTTCCAGGAAGAACAGCAGCTGCAAGAAGGAGAAGAGGAAGTTGGAGGACACAACCTCCCTGACGAGCTCGTGGCTCCGCCTTCGGCCGAGACGCTGGCGCTGGTGGCGAGAGCTGTGCCTCAACTGGAGCAGCTTCACGTCATCCTGCACTCCAACATGGAGGAGCCGTCGTCGCTGGACGCCGACGCCTTTGGGGACGAATTCCTCATCACGGTCGCTGACTCATGCAAGTTGCTCAGTGAACTCAAGCTCGTTGAGATCAATGCCGGTCAGGAGATCGCGCCGATCTCGACCATCTCGAGTGCGGGGATCTTGGCCCTCAGTAAGCTCGAGAGTCTCGAGCGCGTGGTGATCACTGGTGTTGACGGCACGTCGCTGGGCACGTTCGCGTTCGTTCAGCACTGGCGGAATACCAGGAGACAGCGGACCGTGGACATTGGCATTGACCAGGGCGAGAACGGCCGTGCGTTCTACGACGAAGCCCTCGCCTTGCTGACAAGTATCCTGGGCACTGATGATGATGAAGCTGATGCGGTGGCCAATGAACCAATGCTCGCTATCAAGGTTCGGAATCTGAGCACCGAGCCGGACTTTCGCAACAAGAACCTCAAGAATTTTTGCAAAGAGTGGAACAAACTGGTGAAGCAGATCAAGGTTAAGCGGCCGTGGTTACGAGTCGCGATCGAGGCCGACGGCGTCCTGGAGGAAAATACGAGCGTATCGGCGTTCAGTACCGTCGGGAGGATCGAAGTGTCCTCGAAAGCAGCCAACCTGGCCGTGTTTCACGAGCTAAATGCGCTCATGCCAAGTGCTTCTTTGGCCGCGGCTGCCTCTGCTGGATCTGCTGGTCGCCAGATCTTTAAAGACACTCGTCCAGGAACACAATCCAGTCAAGAAGAAGAAGACGTGAGCAGTGAAGATCCGGACTCTGGGTACGGCAGTGTGGTTGACGAGGGCACTGAGAGCAGCTCAGCGTCTGAAGCCACGAACTCCGAGTCGGAGGAGGAGTACAAGGACCGTCGCAAGAAGAGAACATCTGTGAAACGAAGAGCGCCTCCAAAGCGAGCCGGGCTTGTCATTGTTGACAGTGAGGACGAGAGCGACGTTGAAGATTCTGGGGCTAACGCTAGTTGCGACTCTATTGAGATTGTTTCGGTGGACTCGGCTGACTCGCAGTGAGTCAAAATGGTTGGCTAGTATGGATGCATAAGTGGCTTGTTAAATAGCTCTAATGACGTAAATTTACTGTTTTCTAAGGTATATCCACTTATTCTACTCAACAATGCACGACTCGGTCAGTTGTTCAGCGAGTCGTTCCTGTATGGTGGCGCTCAGCAAACTTGTTCGTGAATACAGAACCAATTTCCCAATGCGCGCAACGTGCTGGCTTCTCGCGCTCACCGTCGGCAGGGTCATGACGCGCGAGAAGCCGTCGCTTTTGTCTCGACTCGACGGCTTCTCTCGCAGCACAGCGACGAAACGCAGGTGGGAAAACCGATTTCTCATTTCTGCACACGCGTTTTCAAGAAAGCTTTTCCTGAAAACGAACCCTCGTCGACTGGAGATCGAGAGCAGCAGCGGCTGGCTGCAGTCGATATGCAGCAGCGGTGACGACGTCGTCTTGTTGTTCTCACAAGTCAGATAATTCAGCAAATCGTTCACGACTTCGCCAAACTGACTGCCGAGTTCCCGGATCTTGACACTTCTCGCTAAAACCGGGTCAGTTTGAGTTGCATATCCGGTTAAGAGGGCTAAGAGACCTCTCGCTGAGCACTTAGCGCCCTGGAGCTCGACAGCTTTCAGGTTTTCCAGTCTTGCGAGCGCTCGGAGACCACTGTCTGTGATCGAGTTCATTTGAGAAGAGCCCTTGCCGACCTCTCGAATGCGCACACTCTCAATTCGTGGACAACAAGTCACCAATTCTGCTATGAAACGGTCGTTGAAGACCTCGCCGTCGATCATCTCGTCCAGATGCGGGTACACGAACGCGTGCGACGGCTGGATGCGGTGCAGGATCACGTCCAGCACCTGGAGGCGCGGACACGCACGCACCACCATGCAGAGGCCCTCAGTCGAGTACTCGCTGCGTCTGATCCGGAACGGCGCCTTGGCGTTGTACGTGAGCTGCAGGTGTGCGAGCTGGGGCTTCACAAAGTCACCAAACGGAGCGAAGAACTCGTCGGCGAAAGGCACGACGACCCAGCTGAACTCGCGTAGGCTCGTGCACGTTGTACAGAACTGCTTCCAGACTGGTAGAGACACACAGAAGCTCTCTTCCGAGACCACGAAGCGCAGGTCGTTGTACGTGCGCTTCCAGCCGTCCAGGTACTCGATCGTCGGGCAGAACGCGGTCACGGCTTCGAGGAACTGGTTGGCCGTGGACTCGTGGGCCTCGATCGCGTCCCGACTGGGTACTGTGAGCTGAACGAGGCCTCGGCCTGGGTTGGTATCAGCTTCATCGCCTTCAGTATCACTGGAAGGCTGGTACCACCGAGCTAATGCTGCGTATAGCACTCGGAACGTCTCGTCGATCGTCGCATCGACGGCTTCAGCGTGGATTCGCTCCTTCACAGGCATCACGAGCGCCTGCATGAGGCCACAACGCCTTGAGGCCGCTTTGAGGATGTCTCCGATGCCAAAGTGGTGCAGTGGGACCTTTGAGAGATCAAGCCGTTGGACGTTCGGGCAGTGCGCGAAGAGCTGGTCCCAGTCGATCCACTGCGAGTGGCAGCTGGCGTGCTCATTGGTGTCAGTATCACCAGCAGCTTGAGTATCAGGATTGGCTTGATACCTTTCGAAGCTGCTGGAAGTATCAAGCGCTTCCCACCAGAGCCGCGGCTTGGGCGCCACGATGTGGATGCGCAGGTCCTGGACCAGGTGGCCGTGCTGCCTTAAGTACGCCTCGTGCTGGATCTGCTCAGCTTCTTCGCTGCCAACCGTGAACTGCAGCGTCAACACGCGCTGCTCGTAGCTCTTGAGGAGCGTCGCAGCCGCGCAGCGCCACGTTTTGCACACGCGCGCGAGCGCCAGCAGGCCAGCCGTCGAGGGTTCCGTGGCGCATTTGGCAAAGTCATAGTGTACTGCTGCTGGCTGCGATGTAGAGCCATATGCAATGGGGATCAGCGCCGGCGCATGGGCGAACGCGAGGATCTCCTGCAACACGGCCACGGGCAGCGCCGCCTCCTCGGCCATTTTCGCTTTCTTTCTCGCTTTCTCAGTGTGACGACGCTGATACTAAAGTACCAAGACGGTCAGCGATAGTGGTGTGAAAATTAGACAAGCGCGTCGGATACACAGAGTACAGGTAGTGAATTGGGCGCGTGTCTAACCTCTTTAAATATTGAAGAGGTTAGTCATCAGTGACTTCCTGTGTGAACGCTGGTAGTTAAGGAGTCAGATCGGGCCCTTGTCTAATTTTCACAACCCTATCACTTGAATATGCTTGCTAAAGAGTGCAATCGACATTTTATGTAAGTAAAAAAGTTGGTTACCTCTCGTAACGTGTTGGTACTTTTGATACTTTAGTGTCAATAGAAATCGTGCTTGGCGATGCGCGCCGTGCGCTTCTGCCTCCTGTTCGCGCGCGAGCTCTTCTGCTTGTGGATCTCGAGCGCATCCATTCCCTTATGCACACCCATGAGCTCCGCTACGCGCACGAAGCCGCCGTGCTTCTTGCGGATCGCGTGCACGAGCTCGTGGTGCCCGAGCGCCTTGAGCGCCTTGGTGTCGGGCAGCTGCTCCTGCTGCTTCTTCTTGTCTGTTGGCACGAGTCCCAGCTCCTGTGAGATTTCATGGAGAGCCTATTGGCGTAGATAGGATGTCAATACGTCAGCATGGCTCTTGAGTGTAAACCATAGGAGAAGGACGGTGGGTGTCCTCACCTGGACGACGTTGTTGACGTCGCTGTAGTCGTCGCTCTTGCGGTCTTGGGTGGACAGCAAACGACATACCACTGGCCCGCGTGTAGTGCTGCTACCAACAACTGTAGCGTTGAGGCTCAGCTGCGGCTGCAGCTGCAGCAGGCGCTGGAAGGGAAGGAGTCGTCGCAGCGCAGCCGCCATGTTGTGTCTGTCGTTTGGTGAATTGCTGGGAATGACTGCCGCCAAGCAGAGTTGATGCGGTTCAGATGAACCGTACTGACCGGTTAAATTTGCTTAGTGAACCATAGCTCTTCATAATCTGCGACGTGTGAGAATACCAAAAATGTAGCTAAAAGCGACGCTTGAAAGTGGATCAGTTGCCCACATTGATACTCAAGCATCAATGTCATACGACGCGCTCATCGACGACCTGCTCTCGCTCTCGCACGCACAGACGAGCGTCGCGAAGGCTGTGACGGCGCTGGAGTTCGTGCTCGACGGCGACGTCGACTCGCTGAGGCTGCTGTTGGTCCAACAAGAGCACAATGAGCTGCACGTGAACGCGCGCAACCCGCATAGCGGCCGAGCGCTTTTGCACGAAGCCTGTGCTGAGGGCCACTTGGACGTCGTCAAGTTCCTGCTTGAGAAGACGGATGCAGACCTCATGCTGCGCACAATGCTGGTACTAGAATCGTTCTACTGATACCATAATTATTATTGTTGAGCTGATACTTTGGTGGCTTTTGAAATGAATGGACAGGGTCGCAGCACACCGCTGCACATCGCAGTGACGTGCAACCATCGCGCGATCGTGTTCCTACTGCTGAGCTGCGGAGCTGACGCGCTCAGTCGCGACCGCTTCGGGTGTTCGCCGATGCACTATGTCAAGTCGCTCAGCATCGCCAAGCTGCTCATCCAGTACGGCGGCCAGGTGCTCGACTACAACTCGGTACATTGTGTTGTTTATTATCATGTTGAGCTACTAAACAAGGTGACTCGTAATATATGATTAATATTTATATATTTATTAGAAACGCAAGAACGCGCTGGAGAGCGTGTTGGGCTTTGCCGAGAGCGGGAACGTCGAGGACGAGGCCGCGTGCCGCAGTTTCCAGAAATTTATCAAGCACCAGGCGGAGTTCGAGTACAAATCGAAACTCGACAAGCTCAAGCAAATCAAGGATCAGCACGGTGGCAAGAGCTCACCTGGAAGAGCAAAGCTTCGCAAGAAGTTAGGCTGAAGTGTAAAAGAGTCTGTATTATATTAATAATAATTGCTGGGATACACTGTATGAAAGTTATCTAGCAGCTGGGCTACTTCTCGTCCGCTGCAAATGGATCCACCTCTTCAAGTATGATCTCTTGCTGGGATACTCCGATCGGTCCCCAGTTGGTCGGGTCTTTCTTCATCATCCTCTCAGTCAAGTACCGTAGTGTGGACGGATTCAAAAGCGCCTGAGACGCTGGTTGTTGTTGCTGCTGCAGTGATGGGAGTCCCTTGCGGTCTTGAAAGCGCTTGGCGTGCGAGTCGCTCAGTAGATGCGACAGGTCCATTCGGCCGTGGCCTGGGACAATAATGCTCAGTCCACCGTCGTGATCATCTTGTCGCCCATCGTCATCCTTTGTCTCGGCTTTGATTGACGCCAGTCGAGGGCTTTGCAGTGCCAGTTGACGTGGAGAACGCAAGCGTACTGGTGGCTTGTCTCTCGCCTCCTCATCGACTGCTTCGTCCTTCGAGTCTGCCTCATCAGCTGTGGCCGCCTTGGTCTTCTTCTTCACCAGGCGCTCCCGCCGCTTCTTCTCCTTGCGCTTGCGCAATTCCTCCTTCTGCCGCGCCTTTTCCACCTGGAAGAGCAGTTCGAGACGGCGCCGCTCTTCGTCGTGCTCCTTGGAGATGCGCTCCATCACACTCTCCATCTCGAGCTGCTCACAAAAACAACAACAACAGCCATCACTCGGTTGAAGTATCACAATAATAGTCAAAGTCATGAAGCTAATGCTCGACGACAACGTACCAATTGAGTGGCGTCACCTCCACTTGCATGATTCAGAGTTGCATCCAACTGAGTCGCAGCTTCGCTCATCAATGTAATGCCCTGTGACATCACCTCGTAGCTTTCTTCGCCAACCGAGGCTTTCGACTCCAAAGTTCCCAGCTCTTCTCGTGTCATTGCCACCTCCTCGCCAGATGGTGCCTCGCCGTATCCGTCCCAGGCTGGTGGCACAAACGCCTGCTTCATGTCCAAGTAGCCGCACACTGGCGCCTCCCACTTGCTCTCGGCCGTGACCGAGTGCACATAGAAGAACGCCTGGGAGCCTTCGTCCCAGTCCTGTACCCAGTATCCGTCGTCGCGCACGCCGTTGAGCTGTTCCTGAATTTGATTCTGCACGCGGAGACCTTCAGACTCGAGCAATAGCCACTCGAGCAACAGAGGCACGAGCGCGGCGTCGCTCTGCTGGATCTGCGAGAATATAAACTCAAAGATCTCTATTTCTTGAGACACGAGATCCTGCTGGTAGTGGACCTTTTCTTTGAGGAAGAGGTACATCGTATCCATCTCGGGTTGCGCCACACTCTTGAACTCAAAGCACTGTGTCTTGACCTGTTTCAGACGAGCTTGGATTGCTTCGGTCTGCGCAAAGAGCCCTGCGAGTTCGTTCTCACTTGCTGAGCTGTCAAGGGCTTGCTGTTGCTGCTCTGCGTTGAGTTGGTCGTCGATTTCAGTGGAGACGAGGTGGAGCATCTGCTGCTTCATGTAGGCGTTCGCATCGGCGATTCGCTGGGCGACGAGCAGATCTACTTTGAGTCTCTAGAAACCGTCATTTGAACAGAAAGAGCATCGTTAGTCTGAGCGCGAGTCGAATACATCGCGCCTATGGCCCTTGGAAGTTAGCTTACCTCTCGAATCAAGGTTTGCTCGAGCTCCTTCATTCGGTTGTCCGCTGAAGGCGCCACATTCTCTTTATCAACCGCTTTTGCTTCACCTACGAATAGTAAGTTAAAGCCTGAGGAGGAGAACGGCGAGCCCACACACCAATGTGAATCCGCGCCAGTGTACTGTACCTTCACCCCCAGTCTCTTGCGATTCTACCTGAGCGTCTGCTGCGTGCTGACTCATTTCAACCAGCGCCTCTGCCCACGACACGAGTCCTTCTTCCGTCTCGTCCAGTTCACCGCGCTCCTTCGACTCGAGAATCGACTTTGCGATCGCGAGCTGCAGGATCCACTCCGAGTACTCAGGAGTCGCAGTGTCGTCACCTGAACTAATTTCTTCATCTATAACAGCGCCACTAGCTAGAAACATAAGTTAGGCCCCGTTAGCAAACCCAGGCTCGTGCTAGCTTCATAGCAGCACAACTCTGTCACGAACCTCGCTTCTTGGCCGCGAACTGGCTGATTTTCTCCGCAAAGGATACATAATTTTCAAACGAAAGCAGCGTCATGATGAAGAACCGGCGATCATCGGACGCGTGTTCACCAAGCCTTGCGCTCTCCTCTAGCACCGCCACGAGGTCGCCTCCGGAGCAGCCCAGGTCCGCGATTACCTGCTCCAGGAGCCGCTCGACGAGGTCCTTGAACTGCAGGAAAGCGTCAAACTGCTCCAACGAGTAGCTCTTGGTGCTTTTCTCGTCTTCACGCACTTTGAGCTCCTTCGATTCGTCATAGCTGGAGCCAGATACTACGAGAAACTTGCGGAAGTGGGTCTCGAGGAACGCGGCGACCGCGTCGAGCCACGCGGAGCTCTGCAGGAACTGCGCCACAGCGTCGATGAGGAAATCCTTCCCGCTCATTGTGGAGCATGGAAGACTCGGACTGTACTTTGACAAAGAGGCGCTGGGTATATATAATAATGCAGACAGACGCGTCGACGAGGCACATGAGAGCTATATAACTTGGATGGCCTCAACCAGTTTCGTGTACCGCATACAGATCCCTAAAATAATCGATGCAAATCAAATCACTTGATTTCACAGTGGGCGGGGGCAACGAGGACGTTTTTTTACCCCATGACTATTATACAGCAATCGAAGCGCATTTTTGCGCCAATTTGGTAGATAAAGGAATGGTAGATTTTTATCGAGTAGCTTTGTCAGAA
>JAASFY010000796.1:0-15519 GCA_023334035.1 Globisporangium okanoganense
CCCCCCCCCCCCCCCCCTCCCGCGCGCACATACAACAAGCACAACGCGTGAGGATAAGCACAGCCAGAGGAAGACCTGTGCGTTGCCAGCAACCGAGGCAACATGGTGAACGTTGGCGGCAACAACTGGGACCTCAAGTGGGATTTTAACTCGATATCACCGAACTTCCCAACGTGGTGCCGCCGCATCCAGTCAATTCTCGAAATTACAGACGTATGGGATGTCGTGACTCAGCGCCAGCGCTAAAATTTTACGGCCGACTACCGCTCTACAACAACTTCAACAACCGTCGCCCATCTGCTGCAGCTCAGCCATCGCACCGATTGGGGCGGTACCTCCACGCCGCTGTTTCTACTGCGAGAAAATCGACCACACGGTGCACGACTGCCTGTTGAAGAAAAATCACCTTGAGAAGCGCCGTAAATTTAAGCAGCGAATGCCAGTGTTAACGTGGCCACCAGGGAGCACTATGAAAGCCAGTGCGAGTCACAGAACTACGCGATTGCGAGCGTTCACTGGGCTACAATGGTGTTCGAAATCCAGGCGTTCGAGAAGCCGAGTGCAGCTGCTCTCAATGCTGAAGGAGCACGTGACCCGAATGTGAAGGAGAGCATCTGGGTTGTGGACTTGGGACGTACGCACCACACGGCGTACAACAAGGCTGGCTTCGCGAACATGAAGAAGTTGGACCAGGATGTGTACCTGGGCGTCAACACCTTCATCAACGTGAAGGGTATTGGAGATGTGGAGCTGGAGATCGTGGGAGACCGTGGTGAAACGATGAAAATCGAGCTTCGTGACTGCTTCTACATTCCTTACATGGCGAGAAACTTGCTGAGCGTGCGCCAACTGAGAACGGAGCGTATGTGGACTTCAACAAGTTCACAGATTGTGTGGTGCTAAGTAATGAGCCAACCAGCGTGACGTCGATGAACAATCGCCGCAACAAGCTGTACTTGATCGAGTCAATTAAGAGCAACAATGCCATCCCACTTCTCGCTTATTCCGTGACTCGCTACAATGCAATGGACTTGTGGCATTCCAGACTTGGTCATTTAGGTCATCTGGCCATCATAAACCTTGTCAAGAGAGGAAGAGTATCGGTCATCAACATGTCGGCTCGAGACGTCCAAGTCAAGTCGCCATGCGACGTGTGTGAACGGGCGAATCTGCAAAGAGCGTCAACCAAGCACACATTGACTTAGCACGCAACCGGTGTCAACGAAATCGTCAACACGGACGCCAAGGGACCAATTGAAGCATCAACATTTGGAGGAAGGCTCTACGTGCTGATTATCGTGGACGACTACTCGGGGTTCATCACAGCGCACTTGATGGTGAACAACAGCGAATCAATGCAGAAGCTGAAGGACTACGTCGTGCAGAGCAACAACAAGCATGGTGTGAAGCTGAAGGCGATCAACTCAGATAACGGCGGCGAGTTCACATCAGTGCAGTATCTCAACTACTGCAGAGCTCAGGGATTACAGTGCGGGCAACAACAGCGCACACACACAAGAGCACAATGGCGGAGCTGAGGTGCGTTTTCGGTTACTGTTTGGCAACGTACGAGCCATGCTGATCGAAAGCCAGTTGGCAAAGAAGTTCTGGGGCGAAGAACCACTTACAACTGTGTTCCTGGCCAACATGAGTCCGCTGAAAATGACTAACAAGACTTTATTCGCAATGTGGCACAACAAAAAAACTGACAACAGTGGACATCGTGTCTTTGGAAGCCTCGCGTACACGCTCATCACGCCAGTGCATTCCAAAGCACTCAATGTGACGGTGACAGCTGGCTTGCGGAAGTCACAGGACAACTGTGGTGCTCGTGGCATTTTCGTCGGCTATGCATTGATGCAGCAAGCCTGGAAGGTGTTATACTGCGAAA
The DNA here is from genome assembly GCA_023334035.1 of Globisporangium okanoganense. NCBI lineage: Eukaryota > Oomycota > Peronosporomycetes > Pythiales > Pythiaceae > Globisporangium > Globisporangium okanoganense. The sequence goes on from JAASFY010000796.1 coordinate 1,892, forward strand.
CAGGACTCATCGTGCACACGATCCACGCATTTTTTGACGAGTCGGGATCGCTCGCAGCCATGAAACTTCAGCAGCTCGAGACCCAGAAGCTAGTAACACGCACGGAGCTGGCATTTGACTACTTATCGAGACTTGCAAACTCGATTCCGGAGCTGGTGTTCTATCCAGAGCCTTCAAATGTGCAACCTGTGAACGAGGAATAATAAGACAACGAAATCATGGCCATAGACAAGTTTCCCTGCGCGTACAATGTCGATGAACTTCGTGATTCTCGTAGCCAGCTACCAAATCTCGTGCACTACGTGGGATTAGGACCGCAAGCGCTTACCGTGCGCGCATCTGATTCGAAGACAAAGAAGCAAGCTGATGCAGAGATCCTGATGGCAATGGAGAACAGGGCGAACAAGGAGCTCCTCAGTGACATTCTGCAACTCAGCGTGCATTCAGAACCAAGAACCCGCAGCAAAGCAATGAGCTGCAGCGAGAAGATACACTGGTTCCGAGCAGTCAAGAAAGAAGACGATTCACTGGTTGCGCATAACGCGTGGGACCTCGTGCCGCTGCCACTGGGCATGAGAGCGCTCACGGCCAAGTGAATTTTTCAAGAGCAAGTACGATGCCAGCACATTAAGCGGTGCAAGGCAAGTTTGGTGATCTATGGCTTTGACCACATCAAGTTTGTGGATTTCGAGGAGATATTCGAGCTAGTGATACGGCTCGAGTCTGCGAATCCTGTTGGCACTAGTGGCCATCTTTGATTGAGAGGATGACCAGATGGACATGAACACTCCTTCCCAGTACGGTGAGATCGAAGAGGCAGTCTACATGCAGCAACCAGAGGGCCTCGAGGTCAAGGGCAAGGAAAATCTCGTGTGCAAGTTGAAGAAGTCGCTGTACGGACTGAAGCAGGCGCCGCGCAATTGGCACAATAAGCTGACTGACTTTCTGAAGGCCAGCGGGTTTGAGAAACGGAACGCAGACTCGAGTATCTACATCCTGAATGACCAGCACGAGATGGTGATTATAGGCATTTACGTCGATGATTTGCTTGTCATCACCAAAAGCAAGCAGACCATGAAGCGAACGCAGCAACTCATCACGAGCGTGTTCAAGTGCAAGGACCTGGGAGAAATCCATTATCTACCCGGCGTGCAGATCAAACGCAACAGGGTCGCAGGAACGCTACCACTAATCAGAGCACGTACGCACGTAGCGTCCTGGAGCGATTCAACATGGCGCACGCCATCCCAGTGGTGATACCGAGCGATCACAATGTCGTTATGACCAAGGAGATGTTTCCGAGCACGGAAGAGCAACGAGCGGCTATGAAGGACAAGGACTATCGAGGATTTGTCGGCAGCTTGATGTACCTAATGACCGGCACAAGACCTGATATTGCGTTTGCACGCCAGTCTGTCAGCACGTACTTGCAGAACCTGGCATCGAGCACTGGAATGCAGCGAAACGAATCCTGCGCTACATCAAGGGCACAGTGGAGAAGGGCATGGTGATCAACGGAGCAGTGGGGAGTGCACACCAGCTCGTGGCATTTGTGGACGCAGACTTCGTGCAGGTCAAGGACACAAGGAGATCAATTAGCGCAAGGCACCTCTGTGGCTGCACACTCACCTACTCGTGCAAGACACAGAAGACTGTGGTGCTGTCGTCAACGGAGTCTAAGTACATGACTCTGGTCCACGGTATGAAATATTCTTGTGTGGGCTACTAACAGAATTGAGTGTGTTGCAGGAATCCACTCAGATTATGGTCGACAACCAGTCTAATATCGCGTTGGCGAACAACCTAGTGCACTACCAGTGCTCGAAGTACATCGACACTCGCTGTCACTTCATTCGTGAGCGGCTAGCAGTGAAGCATATGGTGTTGGCGGTGCATTCGCAGCGAGGGCGCAGGCGTGGTTGCACATGGATCATTGGATTTTGTAAGCAAAAGGACAATGTGGCGGACGTGCCAACGAAGAGCGTGAAGTCTGAGGGCTTTGATCGAGAAGCTGGGCATCAAGCCAATCGAATAGAGTGTAGCAGTCGAGAACATGTGAGGAACGACAACCGGCTGAGGGCGGTGACAGCGGTACAGTTTAACACCGTCTGTGAGCGCATCTGCAAACGCTTCAAACGTACACGCTTCGTGGACGTCAAAGCCTCCACTGCTGCTAGTGCCACCAGGCGCCTTGGATAAGTACGCACTCACGACGTCCACTGTTGGCTGCAACGCTAGTCGGAGCTCCTTGATGATCGTCTCAAACGCGGCGCTGTGCGCGTTCGTTGAGCTCCTGGTCGTCCACTGCTACTGTTGACGCGGAGAGTACGGTGGTAGCAGAGGGTCGGTGGAGAACGGCAGCAGACGGGTGAATATTGTGGTATCAAGAGCCGGCGGAGAACGGCAGCAGACGCAGTCAAGACCCCAAGCGGTGAGGCCAATATCAAGCGGCAAGACCAAGATCAAGCGTGGCAAGGCCAAGCTGCCAAGAGTAGGCGCAAGCGAGTCAAGGGGCAAGAACAAGTGCGGCAAGGCCAATCACGCTAAGAGCAAGCGCGATGCGATTGTCCAAATCAAATAAACACCTTTTCCAACCGCAAAGCTTTACATCTCGATATCTACATACCGGTATGTCGTACCTGTATTAGAAATGATGTGAATTTAGTGAGGATGCACAACTTGCAATTTGTGTAATGCAGTAATTGTCGAATTGCTTTGCAAAGCGAAGACGTTTAGCCTTAATTACCGTTACCAACAAACCTGTTTGCATTACCAAGAGCACGAATCCGCACAATAACATTTTCTGTGGCCACACAACTCACTCTGCTAATTGGGTTCAATATTGAAACGAGGGGTGGCATTGGATAGGTACATATCTGGGGTGATCCGTTGACACTGTATTTTGGCGAAAAACAATGGTTAATCTTAAAGTGAAAATCTGACTTTCTCTCATTTCCTAAAGCTGGAACCAGTTTGAAACTATTATAATAATATCCTCCATATATATTCATTGTGGCATTTACATTAGTATCCAACTGCACACGTCACAAAATAACCAGGAACATTGTTGTGCACTCTGCTGTGTTTTTTTTATTACTCTTCAGTGTTGCAAGACGCGGAGCCTCTCTTGTGTCGTCTTGATTTTGGGAGCCTGAAATAGTCTCAGTGTCACTATCATAGCCATTCTTCAAATAGTCTGCGTGTTACTATTTCTCCCACACACAAAATAGTATCACACTAATCCAGTACCTGTAACTCGATCACAAAATGCCTTACACAAAATAGTATGAGTGATACTAGCTACTGTGATCACTGTAGCTACAGTCACACCTCTCAATAGTAAATGCTCTCAAAGCTATTTCACCCTTTAAATTCATAACCAAATAGTTTGACCTGTCTAAATCTATAAATACAATCATTCTTATTAGCGATTCAAAATTGCCGCGCGTTTGTTTGTTGTCAAAAGAGAAGTGCAGTGCGGTGGCGACGACGCACAGATGAGGAACGCGTCCATGCGTATTCGCTTGTCGGGCGCCCACAAGCAGGAGCTGCGAGAGCAGCATCAGGCGCACTCGGAGATGACACTGCCAAAGCTTTGCGCGTGGGCGGCAACGACCTTCTTGCTACCGCAGGCACTATCGCCGTCGACTCTCTGCGTGCTCTTCAAGAGCCGAGCGCGCACCACCCCTGCCAACCCAGCCGCCAAGACCAGTCGCCAAGTGACGAGCCTCCGACTGGAGGCCATGCTCCTTCTGTGGATCGAACGCTGTGAACGATTGAAGATGCCGCTTGTGACGCACGCCACGATTCGCGCGAAGGCGAAGAAGATCCGCGCCATCATTTTGCGCGACACCTCAGCAACAACAAGCGCCGCGCTGTCAAAGCTGACATTTTCGAACGGCTGGCTTCAAAGACTGCAGCTGTGACACGACCTGAAGTCTCGTCGTCACCATGGAGAAACCGCGCCAGCCGACTCAAGCGCGATGGGGAGAGGGCGAGCGGCGCTGAAGGAGATAACAAGCGGCTTTGACAAGAGAGACACGTTTAATATGGACGAAACTGCATTTTTTTATTGCACTGCTCCAACAACCTCTGTCTCTAAGGGCAGCTTCCCTGGTCGAAAGAATGTGAAGAAACGCTTGATCGTCGCCGTCACCAGTAACACCGATGGTTTATAAAAGATCCCTCTTCTCTTCATTGGAACTGCGCGCCAGCCGCGGTGCTCCAAGGGCCAAACAGTGGAAGAGCTAGGTCTCGAGTATGCCAACGCCCCAAAGGTGGATGAACACTCAGATTTTTCAGCATTGGATTGAGAAGTTCAGCGAAACAATAAGAGCGGAGAATCGCAAGGTGCTTCTCCTGCTGGACAACGCATCGAGTCATCGCGTAGGGTGTTCTTTGTCCAACGTGCATGTCGAGATGCTGCCGCCCAACACCACCGCGCACCTACAACCCCAAGACGCCGGTATCATCCGCTCCTTCAAAGCCCAAATCAACGATCTAAAGAACGATTACTACGTCGACAAGCTCGACTATCTGCTCGAGTACTCTGATGAACTTGGAGACGAGAATCTCGAGAGCAATGCCGAGAAGCTATTTCATGTTGACGTCCTTGTCATCATGCAGTGGGCGAAGCAAGCGTGGGATTCTGTGACAGGCAGCACTATCAAAAACTGCTGGCGACACACAGGCATCCTCGACGACGACTTCTTCGAGCTAGTCCAAGGTGTGGAGAATCTTCGCCTAGGTCCTCTCTCCATCAGGCAGCTATTACTTTAGCGCAGATCTTAATTGCATCGTGTAGACCTCAATTTTACTGGTTTGTAAATTCTCCTCTCAAAGACAGGTGCTTCATCCTTTCGTGTATGATGTACCAAAAGATTTTTGTATGATCCTCTGTGCCCGCGAAAGAGTCGCAGATCTCATGTAGCACTTGGCCGAATTATCAAACCAAGGCGCACAAATTTACTCTCTTCGTTAATACGTTGCATCATAAAATCTGTTTATTGTGGTCAAAAATAGTACGTTTTCTACCCTTTACTATTGAGAGGTGTGACTGTACCCGGGTACCGGCATGTTGTTTTCCGCACCATGTTTTGTCGGTATTGAAGTGACAAAACATGGTAGGTACGTATTTATCTGTAGGGTATTATGAAACATATGCAGTTATACTATAAAGCCTATAGTATATTTCCTGTGTTAAAATCGTTTGGCAGCGTTTGCCAAAAGACAGTCAAACAAACGCGATCATGGACGCCACCTCACAGCAGCACCACGATGGCGCATCCACCAACCAGCGCGACAGCGACGTAGAGACGCCTGTGGACGAGCACCCTGCGCTGGCGCACTTTATCGCAAACTTTGACCCGCTCGCGCGGCTCGAGGCGGAGTACGCGGCCGTGCTAGCGCAGTCCATTGCCTCGCTCACGGCAGAGAAGGCCGCTCCTGAGGACAGTCGCTACAGCAACAACCAGCAGGATGGTGATAGCGACGACGATGACAATGAGGACGACTATGCGCGGCTGCCCACGTCCCCTGGTGGTGGTGATGGGGAGTACTACCAGCCGCTGGGCGACGCCAGCGACAGCGACGACGGCGACGGCGATGACGAAGAGCTCCAAGCTGACGCCGCACTGCCAGCGAAAGCCCCGATCACTGCAGTGACGCCCATGGACGCAGCCACGCGCGAGACGATCATGAAGAGCATGCAGCGCATGCAGCTCGCGCCGCCACCCTGGGCGACGAGCGCCAAACTCTCGGACGACGAGCTCTTCGCGATGGTGCGCGATCGCCTCGAGCGATGATCACGATGCGCTAATAAAAATACGACAGTCCGCTCGCTAGCCAGCGTCACAGTATGTAGATTTGTATAAGAAAGGAGAGCCATGTACATAATACAAGTAACATATCTGTATCATATATTGGTTATCTCGCAAGTGTGCTTGCTCTATCGTTTGGCCACGCAAGCCCTATGTCTACGGCCTACTGTCTTCTCGTCATTGCCGCGACTGCGACCGACAGGAATGCGCCAGCCGCGACAGCGTACGGGAGCCACGCGTTCTCCTGAAGCTGACGCGCCCAGAAGCAGCCGCAAACTGCATCACCCTGTTTTGTCTTTATGGGGAGGAGATCGGGCTCACCCGTGGCCACGTCCACAAGCGCCTCGTCCAGTCCGAGCACCTGGGTCCCACCGCCCACACGCGACACGTAGTACATCTTGATACTGTCCGGGTCCAACAACTGTGTTCCAGCAGCACTCTTTGGTTGGACCGCGGTCAGCAGCGCGGGGTCCACGGCTGCATCGCGATCCACAGCCACGGACGACCGGATCTCCACGGAGGACGGGGACGGGAAACTCGCGAGCAACAGAGCCATGACATCCTGCACGTGCTGCTCCTCCAAAAAGATGACCGCGTTCGGGCCGGCGTCAAAAGTGTACGCGGCCTGCACACGGCCCACATGAGAATTGTACACGTGCACGAGCCCAATGATCTTGCGCGAGACCTCGTTCAGGTAGAAGATCGGCGGATAGGTATCGAGACACGTCGCGTGGAACTGGTTGCTGTCCTGCATCGTGAGTTTGCCAAAAGTGGGGAAATCCTTATTTTTGTACGCGTGCTCGATCGCCGCCAGTCTTTCGTTCACCACTACGTGTACATACGCACAAGACATAATAATAGTTAGGCGTCTAGCTATCACAAGGTCCATACTAATGCTTCATCATGTTTATAAAGCTCGTGTGTTTACCGTGCTCGGCTCGGAACTTGAGCAGCGCGCTCGTGAGCTTGCTGTTCTTCATGCCGTTCGTGGAGCTCGTGTCCTTCTCGCGGTCGTTCACAACGCAAATGATCGCGCAGAGCTGAGGCCAGTGGCGCTCGTCACAGATCTGCACGGCGCGTGAGTCGTTTCCGTCCGCCCGAGTGCCTTTCTCCCAGCGCACAAAGCCCCCATCGAGGGATCGGCATGCGCTCCCAGACCCCTGGCGCGCAATCGTCGACAGGTGACCGGGAAATAGCTCCTGTGCGTCAAAGAGCTCCGCCAATGCGGCCACGAGACACGCGTAGCCGGCCGCGGACGACGCGAGCCCCGCTGCGGTCGGGAACGAGTTCTCCGAGACGATGTGCAGGTGTGCGCTCTCCCACTGCTGCGGCTCGCGCGCGATGCGCTTCATCTCGCGGACCACGGTCGCCACGCGCGTGTTGATCGGCTGCTCCTTGCCGTTGAGCCACAAACGTGTGGCTGTGAACGAAGGCGCGCTCGCCGCACTCGTCTTGGCGCGCAACTGGTCCTGGTGCAGCGTCACGCTCGCGGACGAGTTCAGCGGCGTGTTGAGCGCCTCGCTGTCCTTGCCCCAGTATTTGACGACCGCGATATTCGTCGGCGCCGTGCACGTCGCCACCTTGAGCCCCGTCATGGTTGTCGCCATGACTCAAAAACAAAAGTGTTGATGGTTCTGTGCAATGTTAGTACTGGTATTAAAATACCGTTATTGGTATTAAAATACCGCTATTGTACGACGCTTTGATTCAGCTGCCGTTTTTAGAATATTTTGATACTTTTGATGGTCATCGCTTGGTTCCAAAGAGGTTTGGAACCCAAACTTCCATAAATAAAATCCATAGAACTCGCTTGATATAAACATCAAGTACAACAGTCCAATGTTTTTGGTATTGAAAACTGGTTACCTTTTTGAATGTCAAAACATAAAACTGCAACCCATACAAAGTCAAAGTAAAAAGTCCAATGATTTTTATATTCGTTTTTTCGCACTCAAAAAAGGAAAAATATGTTTTTCGGAAAACGTTTTCCTTTCAATATTCGATGCCAAAAATCTATATAAAAACTGGACTTTTTACCTAAAACCATCGGACTTTTTCCTTGACTTTTGTATTGGTTAGACCTTCTCCATCCGGCCTTCTTATAGTCCTGTGTTTTTTACGGAGAAAAGGGTAACCGCCATTGAAATGTCAAAAACATAGGACTGTTTTACTTGACGTTTGTATGCAGCGAGTGGGAGCGAAACCAGCCAAACTGTTGCGTACCAGGACTGTACCAGTGGTGTACCAGTCTGGGACGCGAAGCAGGCAGCTCTCATTGTCTGCCGCATGACGCTCAGCCCCTGGATGGCGCATTCCAGCGCACGAGCTTGAGTAGGTTGCGAGTTAGTTTGGAAACAAGCGGACATCGAGCAACTGAATACAAGTTGGTGTCTTTTGGGAGTTCCAGCTCCCACGCGAGTGTGTTATGTACTTTCTCAATCGCAGATACACCACACAAACCTTTTTTTGGCTCGAAAGCTGAAGTGTCGATCACTTCTTGATACCAATATTTTGATACTTTTGATATATTAATATTTGATATTTTACTTTAGCGTTAGCATAATTTTGATATCTTTTGATATTTGATTTTAGTTTAATAAAACTTTAGGCCGTGTTCGCGCAAAATGCAATTTTTCAAAATTACAGCTAACTGAAATCTGTTTTACTGGGATGACGTTACGAGAATCACTTTCCAGATGGCAGCTGAAAAGGAAAATTTCCGGTTTTACTCGATACAATCCGGCTTTCTGAAATGCAACTTTTGAAAAAATAGGGGTCCCCTAGTTTTTTTCAAAGTGTCATTTTCATCCCATAATGGCACTTCGGATTTGGTATATTCGAGGGCGCAATTTGCGACGAAATACAACTTTAAGCCCCAAAATGTCATTTTGAGGGCCCCGCGAACACGGCCTTCGTTTTTTATTTTAGTACCAGAAAAAAGCTCGCAAACGTCAAAACAGTCAAAAACATAGCTCAAATATAGACTGCTTTTAATACCGCCAACGTTAGGTGACCAGGAGGAGTGCATCAATCAGCTCACGCCCACCACGGTCCCAATATTGTAAGTGTGGATGACGGTTGTCGTGTCGTCCAGGATGATACCCATGAGCGCGACGATCGTGAGGTCCACGCCAGCCGCGACCTCCACATCGTAGCCATTCTCCTTGTACGCGACGATGCAGATGGCCTCGCGTAGCTCCTCGCGGACCTTGCGCCTCTTGTCCGCTGTTGCACCGCGTGAGAGCCAGATGACGCCCTTGCGTAGCCGCCAGTCGCTGTCCACTTCGACCAGGAGCTTTTCGCCCGAACTTGCGTTCGTGAGCGTGAGCTTCATCATCACGATGAAGTCATGCTTGGAGACCTTGATTTTGCAGAGCTGGGTGTGTGGCGCACTTGGGGTCTGGATGAGAAACGCACTCTCGTTGTACGCGATCTTCTTCTTCAACTTCACGACTGGGGAGCCCTTAGCGTCCACGAGCATAGACTCAGTGAACTCGGAAAAGAGCTCTTCGTCGTGGCGATATAGTAGCTCACCAGTTGCGTGGTCAAAGACACAAAGAGCCTTGTTCTGGCGCTCAAAGCGTAGCTTGGTCGCTGCTGGGGGCACGAATGGTGACGTGTTGTCGTTAAGAGTGACGACATCGTGCGACTACGAGATGAGCGCCACATCCACGTGCTGGCGCGACGAGTGGTGGTTGCCCATGACGCGCTTGCTGGTTGATGTTGCTGCAGGGTTGACTTGTGGTCTGGGCTCCAATTGGGAAATGAACTCAAATGAGGCCGGCCAAACAGTGTACAGCGTATAGCGCCTGTAATGACCGGATAACATTATATAGCCTCTGAAACATGATCATATCGTTTATGAAAGGGGTATATTTTGTACCAGCATGTTATATTTGTAGAGCTGTCCCTCATCCCCCATATACTGGTATACTCTTTAAAATGGTAAAATATACTATATTATATGAGGCAGTCATTACTTGCGCTATACTGTACCTGCACCCACAAAATAGCCAGCCATTTTCTGATTTGCCATTTGTGCTGGGCGTACAAAAATACACTTTATACATGAACCGCATTCATAACACGAAGCCTTGTTGTATTGTCTTTCAGTATGTCTGTACACACAACAGCAAGCGCTCGACATCAAGTCGATCTCAAAGGCTCAGTACGACCATTGCTACCACTGCCACCAACACCGCCACACCACCGCGCGAGAGGCTGGAAGGCGCGGCAGACGGCAGAAGCGCCGTCCTCACGTTCAGCCACGAGGCGTTGTGTGACAGCAGCCAGTCGCTCAGGAAGGCACCCCCATAGTCGCTTCTCTCTCATCGCGATTGAGGAATTTGTGCTGCCTGCCGTCGACAAAGAACGTTGCGATGCGATCACTCACGGTCGCGTACGCATTGGGAACATGAAAGCAAAATGCCCGTGAGTGCTGATGTCAGTATATGCTATATACACAGCCGCCCATGCAAGTGTAGCTCTTCGACGTGTCGAGGACGCCGATCTTCGTAATTTGATAGTACTGGCGCTGCACATCGTCGAATTTGCTGTTGATGAAGAGCCAGCCGCTGAACTGTAGTTGCTTGAGCAGCGCCGACACTATCCCTACGATGCTCAGGGCTATGGCCTTGCAGGCGTTCACAATAGCCACGGGCGCCTTGAGGTCGACGTCACAGGCGCCCAAGCAATTGATCATGACGCCAGCGGATCGATTGGCTTCCGGTAAGATACCCACGTACCTCTCGGCCAGCACTGAGAAGCGAGTGGACGAGGCCTTCGAGATCCTCCAGAGGTCGACCACGTACCCACTCAGGACCTAGGTGCTCGGGGTCGGGGTAGTTGACCGCAGCCCACTTGAGCGCCGCGATCGAGTTTTCGTAGCCATTCAGGCAGGTTTTTTGGTGGAGCGATACAAGCGATGAGTCATCGCAGTCATCAGGTGACTGGACTTGAGAGACTGCTGAGGACGAACCCAACCGAAACGTCTAGTGTGTGTGAAGCTCAACAAAACGAGAATGCAGCGAGTTTGTGTGATTACCATGCTTCTGTGATTGCCATGGAACTTGATGATGAGAAGGCTTCTTGATGACTGGCTGGAGAACGAGTCAGGAGACGGATGCGGAACATTCTGTAGACGTCTCGCATATGTGGGCGATATGTGGGTGACGATAATCGTCAGAAGAAGTGGTCACTGAGGCTGGTTGTTGGCTAAAAGAACTTGTACCAACTTCATGCAAAAAGATGAGACCGCGGCACCAACCGTTGACCAAATTATGTTCAACTTCAACATGACTATCACTCATTGGGAAATTGGGAATTATGGTGTCCCAAATAATACACCAGAGTACAGGTAACGACGGAAAAACCCGCCAGCCCAAAATTGAACGATCCCATACAAACAGTGTATGGGATGTTCAATTTTGGGCTGGCGGGTTTTTCCGTCGTTACCTGTATATATATAATAACTATAAGTTATTATTCTGGTTATACCAGAGTATGCTATTTGTGACGTGTCCAGGCTGGGAAACAGTCTGCAAGAGTCTGTAACTTTTAAAAGACAAGTCGTCCACCATGGCCTCGTGGAAGGCAATGCACAAGTGCACGACTCTCATGAGGTCTACGAACCCCATGACCTCCAAGTCGTCGCCACTTTCCTCATGCAGGACAATGCACATAGCAATGCACAGGTTCTCACGAATGAAACTTCTTATGTGAGGTTGCATTTGTAAGCGTGAGCTTCGTAACATTGTAAAAACTAAATTATACCCTATCGTATATTTGAAATTTGACTACCACTCGGGTAGTCGTATTACAAATGCACGATAGGGTATAATTTAGTTTTGTATCCACTGAGTGATGGTCAAGTTGAAGCTGATCGAATAAGGCAAGAAGTATATACAGAAAGTTCGACTCCCGACTCCCCAGTCAGTCAACGAACGCTAACAGAAGCTCATCAAATAGGTATCATTTGATGGTATCTATGAGATCTTCTGAACGAGAAGATCTCGCAGGTACCCATTTGATGAGCTTCTGTTATGGATATCGCTTTTAGATTCCGTCGTCAGATGAGCGGCTTGGAAGAGAAGAAAAATATATCGCCCAAAATCCATTCGTTGACAACAGAAATGGGAGACTCACCTTGAGCAGCCCAGTCATCAAATCCCAGAAAGTTCGATTACCACCACACAGATGACTGGCTGCCTTGCGCTCCTTGTGGCTGACAAAGGGTCACCAGCCAGTCCCCTTCTCTCTCTCGCTCGCACAAGCCCTTGCTATCCTATCACTCCCACTTCTAAACTCGCCGCCTTCAACACACTCCAGTCCTCCAGTCCTCCAGTCATCCCCCAGCCCCCAGCCCTCAGCCCTCAGACTCCAGACCCAGCGCCATGTGGACGCTCAGCGCCATGTGGACGCTCAGCGCCATGTGGACGCTCAGCGCCGTCGTAAAGCTGCTGTGCACCCTCGGCGCTTTCGTGAGCTTCAGCACTGCGTACCGACGAGGCGACGCGACGTGCATGCTCAGTGAGAGCAACAAGTGCGCCGCTAGTGCTCTCACCCCATCGACACGGGACGGCAGCGTACTTATCTACCCTGGCGACAAGACTCGGTGTGCGTTCGACGATTTCGTAGACCCCATGGGCGGCTTCAGCACCAACAAGACGTTCTTCTTCCAGGTCTTCCCCACTAAGGAGAAGCTAAAGAAGCCGAAGCTGCTGCTGTACTTCCAGGGCGGCGGCGGGTGCTTCGACGCCGAGACGTGCAGCTTGCTGTCCAATGCGCAAGCGGACCGTACACGTTCACGCCATACGCGTTCAGCTCTGGCGTTTTGATCTTAACGAACCCAGGCAACGTCTTCAAGGACTGGACCGTCGTGCACGTGCCATACTGCACGGGCGACCTGCAATTTGGCAACGCTGTCCTTGAGCCCATGAACAGCCCGCTCGTGGCTCTGTTCGACCAGTCACAGTGCCTCAAGCAAAACATGTCGACCCACCTGAACGGCTACGAGAACTCGGTCGCGGCGCTCAAGTGGGCCGTGGCTAACTACCCCAACCCCGAGCACCTTGCCCTGGGTGGCACGAGTGCTGGCTCACTCGCAGCCCAGGCCTTCAGCGAGTACGTGGTGACCTCTGGAAGATCTCGAAGGCCTCGCCCACTCGCTTCTCGGTCCTGGCCGACAGCTACGTGGGTGTCTTCCCAGAAGCCGATCGATTCGCTGGCGCCATGATGAGCTACCTGGGCGCCTGCGACGTGGACTTCAAGATGCCCATGGCGATCGTGAACGCCTGCAAGGCCAAGACCCGGAGCATCGTGGAGCTCGCAACGTCGCTGCTCAAGCAACTACAGTTCAGCGACTGGCTCTTCATCAACAGCGGGGCGACCAAGTGCAGCGCAACTACTACCAGCTCACGAAGCTCGGGCTCCTCAACTATTTCCTCAATAGCAACGAACTCATTCATTCATGGCCAGCGACGACTTTTTCCAGGTATGTACTGTATATTGGTATACTCTATGGAATGTGTATACGGACCAGCACTCACGGTATTGTTGCCTTATATTACAGGAAATGACCGCGATGATCACCGTGTACAAGACTGTGAGTGAGCGTATCGCGACGTTCTTCATCGAGGGCGTGCAGCACGAGCTCACCGTGTGGAGCAACTACAGGTAACGACGGACAGTAACGCCGTGGGTTCGGTTCCGAATTTCCACACTTAAGAGTTGTGACGCAAAATGGACAGTGGTCGACTTTTCGTAACGCCATAGAACGATTTTTAGCGCTGATTGGACAAAAAGGAGGGC
>JAASFY010000797.1:0-15517 GCA_023334035.1 Globisporangium okanoganense
CTCCTCTTGGTCTCACGTTGCGTGCGCTCCTCTTGGTCCCACGTTGCGCGTGCTCCACTTGGACCGTTCCCTCTCGCTCGGTGATCGCCCTGGCCCCTGACGTCACTCGCACGAGGCGTCACTCGCGCGAGGAAGTCTTCTTGAGAGCGCTGTGGGTTACAGCGGTATGAGCACTGCTAAAAAAATACAGCAACCTATTATAGCGTTCACAGGGCTGGTCTCCTCTCTCACTCTATGATAAGACCGCATGGTTGTCAATTTTCTATTCGCAGGAAAACAGAATAAAAAGAGCCGCGTTGCCTATAACTACAGGCGGTGGAACTCGGCGAGCTCGTTCTGATAGTCCTGCACGATGCTGCCCAAGCGCTGGCAACAACAGCACGCGCATTCGGAGGTTAGCACAGGAGCTGCTCAGCAACGATCCTTTTATCTTGGCATGGCTTCAGTTTGCTAAGTTTGTATTGAAAAGCATGCGAACTTACTGCTAAGGCATTTTTGCGGATAAATATGGTCCAGCTTGACGATAGTTATATAATACCAGAACGAACGGGAGGATGTCGTTTCTCCTTGGCGACGCGTACGACTCGAGCAGCAGCAGCAGCAGCAGCGATAGTGATCGAGAGAGCGATCACGCGCAGGAGACCGTCCTTTCGTCCAAGCAAAGCGTCGATGCTCCTCCGCCTGTCGTGTTGCAGTCCGCAGACAGCATTCTGGCGGACGTGAGCGCCTCCGCGGCCTCGTTCCTCGCGCCAACGAGCGCACAGTCGGCCGCCATCGTCGAGCTCGACGTCTTCAAGGAGAACGAGCGAGCCAAGGCGCTTCAAGCGGTCGAGAGGGCTGCCGAGCGACAGAGTCGAAGGGAGAAATTCCCTTCACCTCACGACATGGTGACAACTGCGAAGAAGCGGGTTCGCGCCCCTGAAGCAGACGTCCCACTGGTCAAGAAGGACAAAGTGGACGCCAAAGAGCGCGTCAAGGCGCAGCGGACCAAGGGCCAGGCAGGCATTGGCAGCGACTTCCGCTCCTGGAAGTCCGAGACCGAGATGTCCATGCGTCAGCAGTTTGACTGAGTGAGGTAGATTAACAAATGCTGTTGTTGGAGTTGTCGATGATGATGGAGATAAAGACTGGCAAGTGCTTGGTGGATTGGTTCATATTAGGACTGATCTTGAGGAATAAAAATGAGCAGAGGCGGTCACAGTCTAGAGCGCTACGTAGGCTGCGAGCGCCACAACCACCGAGAGGCTGATGCTGGTGACGGCAGAGACGGCACCACTGGCAGGCGTTGGGGTGGGCGCGACGGTCTTAGCCGTGCTGTTGCTTCCAGCGGTCGAGTCCGCGGCCGTGGGCGTCGGCGTCGATGGCTTCTTCGTGGGGGCTGGCGTCTCCACTTCGAGGTCCGAGCTAGACGAGGACGCCTTGCTCGCGCTGCTTGGGAGCGACGCCTCGCTCGCGACCGTGTCGTCCGCGGCCGAGTCGTCCGCGGCCGAGTCCGTGCTGTTGGTGCCGGCTGGTGCGGGCGTCGCTGGGACCTCCTTGAGCTCGGCGATACCGCATGCGGTGAAGACGCTGGAGACTGCTTCCTTGAACGAGAGCGCCGAGCCGTCGAGCACGAGGTTACAGCGCGGCAGACTGAGGTCGGCCAGGCGCTTGATGAGGTCCGTGCACTTGCAGACGGCCTGGCGCTGCGCGCTGGTCGGCAGTGTGCTGCTCGTGAGGTCGAACGTGGAGACCGTGGCGCACGTCTTGAGCTCGTTCGTGAGGCCGCCGAAGACCGACTGGCGCTCCGACTCGGTGCACTGCTTGTACTTGGCGGCGTCGACCGTCAGCAGCACGAGCGCGGCGGCGGCGAGCGAGGTCGTGGACAGGAACTTCATGGCTGATGGAGTGTTGGAAGGATATCTGGCGACTGAGAGGCAGATTCGATAATGGCAGATTGGCGCGTGTGGCAGCGATCGATGTCGCCAAGATGGCGGTCCACGAGATCTGTCTAGACACAGTGAAAAAACAGTCGATTTCACGCAATATTTTATATGTTTTACCCCAAATAGCAAATTCATACACTGTGTCGAGATTGCGCTTTTCATTATGCGAGTGTTGATCCCACTCAAAGCTTTGCATACTGAACTTCATACAAAATCCAGCATTGGAGCTTCGTTAGAGGGTGCAGCGTGAGTAACAGCTGGCAAGCGGCGAAAAAACTTACCGAAAAATTACAGCGCATGAGTGCTGGGGGCAGGTGTCCATTGCGAGCGACACAACCAGCAGCAAGCACGTCTGCCGGCCAATGTGGCGCAGATGGCGCCTGATTGCTCTGCTCGTGAGCGTCGTTCCTGGAATGAGCTGCTTGTTCTCACAGTGGAAGGGGGTGTAACTCGGTGTTTCGATTCGCACACTTGGTTCAACACACCGGTATACTGGCACAGGTACCGGTAGACTGAAGTAGTTTTAGAAGCCGCCTGAAGGGTCGCGATCTTTCCAGCGACCAGCTCACGAGCTCCAATGCGGTTTGATCCAATGGCTCTGTGAGCACAACTTCATTTCGCGATCTCCCACGCCAGCCAAACCAGCATGGACTCGCTGCTGTCGCGCCTGAGCTTGCTGCTCCTGGGCGAGCCTGCGCCCGAGACGGACGACGAGAAGAGGCTGCGTCTGCGCAAGCACGCCAAGCTCCAGCTGCTCACCAAGAGCCAACGCGCCGTCATCCTCGAGGACCTGGAGCGCGCCGTGCAGGCGCTGCGCTTCTTCCTGCAGACCAAGCGGACCAGCAGCTCTAGCTCTACCAGTGGCGATCAGGACATCAGCAGCAGTGAGGACGCCGCGCCGTCGCCCCACGGCTGCCAGACCGCGATGATGGAGTCCACGGACGACCGCAAGCAGCTGCTGCTCAACGACGATATCGCGGTCGTCAACGCGCTCTGCACGCACTTGGACCGATGTCTGGCGCACGGCCTGCGCGCCGTGGAGAGCGACGAGGGCGCCACCGTCAAGTTCTTCGGCGTCGTCAAGTGGACGTGCACGCGCGTGGAGGCGATCCGCCAGAAGCAGGCACTCGACGCCATGCAACACAGCGCCACCAGCCGAAAGGTAGTGGAGGTCGTGACCTCGAGCCTCGAGCCAGATCTGCCACGACACATCCGCGGCTTCTTCGCTGCCGTGCGCAGCGCCAACAGCCTGGGCAACGTGGCGACGGATGAGGGCAAAGCACGCGCGTTCGTGCGTCAGGCGCTCAACATGCACCTACTGCAGTCGTCCATGAGTCTCATCCTGGCAGAGAGCAACCTGGACCTGCTCTCATCCTACTACACGGAGTTCGCGCTCTTCCGGCAGCGCGACGAGGTCAAGATGTTCCTGAGCCTACTCTCCGGTCTGGATGAGCTCTCGTTCGCGTTCCTCATTGATGATGTGCGGCTGGACCAGGCGCCCGACACGCTGCCGTTCTCCAAGCCGCTACCGCGCCCCAAGGCCCAGAAGAGCACCAAGAGCGCGCCGAAGCTCATCGACCCGGAAGACATGGTCGGCGGCCGCGTGCGGCTCTGCGAGGAGGACAGCGAGACGAGTCTGTTGGCGGAGAAGCTCGTGTCCCATCATGAACTACGGAGCACTTTCGACTCGATGAAGGGCGGAAACCCGCTCTCCGAGATCCTAAAGCAGGCGGCCACGTCGCAGAAGCTGGAGGACGCTGCCACGGCCGTGCTGCGCTTCCTGGAGCTCGGCTACCCGGAGTACGACGTATTCGGCACGGAGCTGCTCGACGTGCTCTGCAACCCATTCCTGAGCGGCATGGCGCGCTTCGAAACCGCGATGGCGATCCCAGACGTCGTCGAGGCGTGCTTCTGCTACCTGTACGAGCACATCGACACGCCCGGACTCTTCCAGGTGCACCTGCACGCCGACCACGTGATGGAGTTGCGCGACACGATCGAGGAGCTCGGCGGCTTCCACAAGAAGATGGCGGTCAACACGCACGAGGTCACGGCCATCCTGCTGCAATACCTCTGGGAGCTGCCGGACTCGCTGCTCACGGAGGAGCGACTCGAGAACTTCTTGGCGTGCGGCGGCCCGAGTGACGAGGGCGCGATGAACGAGGATGAGAAGAAGATGCTGCTGCGTGTGCTCGTGAACGATCTACCGTGGTTCTGCAAACCGATCCTCGAGCGCCTCTGCCACCTGCTGATGGTCGCGCTCGAGCCCTGTCATGCGCAGCGGAACGGCCTCACGATATACTCGATCGCCAACTGCCTTGGACCGATCCTGCTGCGAAAGACGCACGGCTTTCGCTTCCACGAGTACGAGGACCCGACCTTCCGCAAGTACCCCGTGGGCTACCAGAGCGCGAGCTCCGTGCGCTTCCGCCTCATGCCCAGCAGCGACGACGACGGCTTCCCATACAGCAGCGAGATCGACCGCGTGAACGCCGAGGCCCGCGCACTGCGCCACATGAAGCGCGACGCCGAGGAGAGCGCACAGATGCTCAGCCTGCTCTTCCGCGAGCACGAGTACATCCTCGGCGACTTTCGTGGCGAACTCGCGAGTCGCAGAGCCAGACTGCGCGAGAAAGTATACTTCCTCGAGACGATCCGCTTCAAGATGGAGGAGCCCATCGAGATTTCAAATCCGGCGCACGTGCTGCTGCTCAAACGGCTCTGGGACGGACTCCTGCACGACCCACAGGCTGATTTAGAAGACGAGTCTGCAGTTGGCGGAGGTTCAGATGTCGTGGACGTAACTGCACTGCTGGCGTCCAAGCGCTGGAAGCTCAGTGGGTTCCACACGGAGAACCCGCTCGGAGGGTTCCGTGGCGGCGGTGTGTTGTCCCTTGAGACCCTGGTCTTCTTCGTGGAAGAGTACCCGGATAAGGCTCGTTCGATGATGACGCGCAACGCCGTGGCCGGCGGCAACCGGTATCCGTTCCCGGTGGCAAGCATCAACGTCATGCGCATGATGATGAAGCTGCTCATGCTGGACGAGGCGCCGGACGTGTGCAGCAAGCTCGTGCTCCACTCGGCCGACGAGAACGTGCCCACGACCGTGCTCAAGATGCGCATCGCCGAGCGCGTGAGCCGCACACCCTTCTGGGGCGTCTTTAACGACCCGCTGGCCTTCGTGAAGCTCCAGAGCATGGCGTTCATGTTGCTGGACCTGCACTGGATCCACTCGGGCGCCACGCAGATGGGCTTCCAGCCCGTGCTCGACGCCACGCGCAGACAAATGGGCTGGTTGCTGGAACAGTCGCCCACGAGCGTCGATGACATGTGGGCCAAGTGGATGGAGGTGCGCGAGCAGCACGCCGTCAAGTACACGCCTGTCTTTTTAAACAGCAACGACAACAGTAGTGGGGCGACAGTCTCTACTGAGAGCGACGACCTCGTGGAGCAAATGCTGCAGCACCTCAAGGAGAAGGAAACAGCAGCCGCCAGTCCGTCGCTAGAGACCAAAGAGCCTGTGAACCGAGAGGAGCTCACTAATCTGTCTAAAAGCGCCGTATTGACTACCAAGGAGGAGCCGCAGGGACCTTCTGAATCGCCAGCACATGACGAACGGGAGATGCCGTCGCTCGCCAGTGTGCCCATCTCGAACGAACTCGCGCAGGCCTACTGAGCTCCTCCGAAGTACAGTCTTCAACAGGCAGACTCTCTAATTATTCAGTGTTACATTGGTTTGTATGTAATGCTTCTACCACAAAAGTTAATACAGTACTCTACGCCTTCGAGACGTCCTTCGTGCCTATGACGGTGGCCGCGTGCTGCACGTAGATGGAGCCGCCGCTGCGCGTGACCTTGCCCGCGTGATGGCGGTCGCAGCAGCCGCCGCCGTTGCGTGCGCTCCAGAAGCAGAGGTACGAGTACAGATTGAATTTGGTCGGAATGTGCGCCACGACGTATTGAAAGGCGTCTTCAGCGTCGCCTTCCTCGAACGGGTACTCGACCCACTCGTGTTTCTTCAGACGCGCGTTGTTGTCGCGTTCACCGATCATGTGGTTGCACGTGTTGAGGTACACTAGCGGCCGGTGCGTGTCTCCAGATGTCTGCCAGGCAGCGTACGCCACCTCAGCACGGTAGTGGTGCATGAGCGAGAACCAGTCGCCCACGTTCTTCTTCGCGCCCTGCGCCCACTGCTGCTCGCCGCCGTGGTCCTGCGAGAAGACGCACTCCCACGGCGTTGTGGACGTCGAGTCGAGGTTCACATTTCTATTGCGTATAACAATAAGAAAGCTGAGTGTTAATAAGCCAGTTCGCGTACTATATGATGATGGGATATAGATAACATGCACAAACGCACCTGAACTCCATGTAGTTGATATCGGCCGTGCGCTTGTACGTCCGCCGGTTGAACGTGCGGTAGAGAATCGTCGCGCACGTGTTCTCCGACTCCTCCTTCACGCGGTTGTACGACGACTCGCCCGCGAACACGATGCAGAGCTTGCAGAAGAGCTGCTGCGAGTCCTCCTGGCGCTCGAACGCGAAGAAGACCTTGACGAGCTGGTTGTGGTTGGTGATGTCCACCTCGGGCTGCACGAACACGGGCAGGCAGCGCCGCAGCCACGCGATCTCGGCGTCCGTAGCGCTCGAGCCGTAGGACGTCGCGCCCAGCACGGACGGGCTGGCGTTCTCGCTCATCTCGCGGTACGCGAAGGACACGTCCGCGTCACTTGAGATCGGGGCAATCGTGGCGCAACGGCGGCGCGGGCAGCTGAGGCGAGGCAGACGACTTGGGTCTGCGTCGCGTCGAGTCAATTGCGCTCTCTTCTCTCTCACAGGCGCGCGCGAGGAGACGGCGAGAAGGTGGTGAAGAGGCGGCAAAGTATCTTTAGAAAGACGGACACACGTCGCCACGTAACTTGTTGTCGGCTTTCTCGGAGTGAAAATGAGCCAGAACGCAAATTTCGGATAGTCACTGACTATAAACGTTTACCCCTTTAAATATGTTGATATC
The DNA here is from genome assembly GCA_023334035.1 of Globisporangium okanoganense. NCBI lineage: Eukaryota > Oomycota > Peronosporomycetes > Pythiales > Pythiaceae > Globisporangium > Globisporangium okanoganense. The sequence goes on from JAASFY010000797.1 coordinate 6,937, forward strand.
GACTATGACAGGGAACCAGGGTAAAACGCAACAAGCGATAGATTCGGGACATCACTATGACAGTCGTATAGAAGATAGGGGTGAAAATTAGACAAGCGCGTCGGATACACAAAGTACAGGTAGTGAATTGGGCGCGTGTCTAACCTCTTTGAATATTGAAGAGGTTAGACACAGGTATACACATCAGTGACTTCCCGTGTGAACGCTGGTAGTTAAGGAGTCAGATCGAGCGCTTGTCAAATTTTCACAACCCTATCGCTTGAATATGCTTGTTAAAAGAGTACTTTGTATATTATTAATGAGGGAAAGTTCCCTGTCTGTCCGTCACCCAATCGTCAATCGCCAAGCCTCGATCTTCTCACCACTTCAAGACCCGCGACTCTCGCTTCTACATCTCAAGACATGACATCGCACTCGCCCAAAGGCCCAACGCGCACCGAGCGCTCCTCCAAGGTCTCGAGCGAGCACAAGAAAGTTTCGTATGTGGTGAAGGAGCCCTCCAAGCCCCGGGTCTTCATCCCGGAAGCACTCAAGCTCCTTGGCTTCGTGCATTCACAGTGCGTGGCATGGAGCCATTGGATATACACAATTCGGGACACATATCACGATGGCAGCGTCGTTTGGCATTTCGCATCTCAGAAATTAGTCAATTTTAAATGCGCTCACGGCGTCGGAAAGAGCCCGTTGCCGATGGCGTCTGGCGGCGCAAATCCACCTCCAGCTCCAGCTCCTGTCTCTGCGGCCGCGTGCTGCTGGATCTCCTCGCTCAAGTGGCTTGTGTGGAAGCTCAGCACGACAAACACCCAGAAGTGGATCAGCGCAATGTAGCACAGCAGCCCCAGGCGCGCGAACGGGTAGCTCAGGAACACGCGACCGAGAAACATGAGCCACCGATCGAGCACATCCAGCGCAGTGACCACACGGCTGCTGCGCTCGACGACTGGCGCGACTCGGATCATCATGTTCGCCATACGGTTCGGCCGAGAGCGAGCGCCCACAGCAGTGTGCCTGCCGACAGGTGTCGCCATCTCCATGTCGAGGATGCCGCCATTGCGCTCAATCTGCGCCAGTCGGTCCTCTGCGCTCTGGCTTCTGTTCTGCGCGTCCACCAGTCGGACTTCCAGAGTCGACACTTTGCTCCGCAACCCATCGATGGTCTCCTGCTTCTCGACCAAACGGTTCGTGAGTGTCTGTATTCTCGATTCGGTGCCAGCTGCTCCGACTGCAGTGTGGCTGTTTGCTGCAAACTGGTTTAGCTGCTCCTTCAGCGTTTCGTTCTCCCGATGTGCGACAAAGAGCTGCTGTGCTGCGGTCTGCTGCGCTTCCTCCATCGCGTGCTTGGCGCGGTGAAGCTCGTCGCGGAGAGCGAGCATCTCCTGCTTCTGTATCTCGTTCTTCCGCGTTTCATCGTGAAGTGTCTTCTTCGTCAGCACGAGCGTTTGCTGCACTCGTCGATAGTCATCGTTTAAGAGCGCTCCAGCCGACGCGGCGGCCAGTGCGCCGTTTCCATACTTGCTGTTGCTCCCTGGCGCCCCTGATAGTCCCACATGGCCATTTCCTCCACTCGTCGCCATCTCTTTCGCCTTTGCTAGCTCCTTCTCAAGGCTCGCGACGTTGTTTCCGAGCTCCGTGTTGGTCTTCTCCAGCTGCGACTGCCGCGCAAACGTCGACATCTTTGAGGTCTCGTGCTCCCTCTTTAAATTATTCATCGCTGCCAGCGTCTCCTCAAGTTCAATACGCAGAGCGACGATCAGCTGCTCGGACTCATTGTTCGCCGACGCTGCACTGGTCCAGAGACTGTCTTTCGACTGCATCGCCTTTGCTAATTCCGCTCGCAGTGCTGCGATCTCGACGCTCTGTAGTCGTTTCGTATCTTGAAGCGCCTCTAATTCGCTGATTGCAGTCTGCGCCTGCGCGCCTTTGAGCTCCAGAGCCTGGACAAAGTTTCTCTCGTCTGCGTCTTTTTCCTGATGCACCCGAGCCAACTACAGTGTAAATGATAAACCGGTTAGCAATCGGTTGACGAGTGTAGCTGTAGCAAATAGACACATGAAATGCGTGTACCTCTTGCTGAACTTCCGCAATCTTCTCTTTGCATTCCTTCTCGAGCGCTTCGATCTCGTCTTCGTACACGCGCACACTCTTCTGCGTCGTCCCCAGAACTTTCTCCTTCGCTCGAAGATCGTTTTTCACGCGCACGAGTTCCTTGCGCAGGCGACTGCACTCTTCCTCAATGGATGTTGACGCCCCCGACGAGCTTCGCGGCGGCGACGGCGGGTTTCTTCCCAACGCCTCTTTGCCGGATGCAGAGCTCGGTGGCGTGTTTCGCACGCGTGGGAGCACGAGAGGTTCTGACAGCTCCTCGTTCATCTACACAGACGATAAGACACGTTACCATGCTGGCAATAACGATACGACCCATAGCAGCGCATTGGTAAAGAAAACGAACAGTACCTGTCCCGTTGAGTTTTCTATCTTGATGCTCTGCGAATCTTCATCAAGTGCGCGATCGTCGTCCATCTCTTCCCCACTGTCTCCCCCATTACTATTAGTAGCCGAGACAGCGTCCGTGGCTTGTGTGATGCGGTTCTTGAGTGACGACAGCAGCCCTTGTTCCTGCGCTTGCTCCTCGTCCGACTCGGCGCCAGCTACAGAATCAACAGGTAGAGAGACATGGGGATCAGTAGACGGCGAGTCACAAGGTGATATGGCGTCACAAGGTGATATGGCGTTACGGGCTGCACGCTATAGTACCCGCGAGCGTGAAGGCGGCGTGCTGGTCGACGGACTCAAGCAGCGTGCCCGCCAACTGCAGCGAACTGTTGACCCAGTTCATATTCGGTCTTCTTTCCCTTCTCTTCTCTATCGTTATCGCCCAGAGACAAGTCAGCTTGAAGCAAACTACTGCACCAACTCTTGAAAGTACGATTTTCCCTCTAAATTTAACCTCGCATCGTTTGGACCCGCGAGGTTATATCAAAAATCGTACTTTAACGAAGGGCGCCTGCTTGTGCGCCAATCCAATCCATTCGCGCCAAGATCAACGGAGCGGCTGAAGCGCGGGGGTGGCGAGCATGGCGACGACGACAGGTACGAGCGCATGCCTCTCTCTCTGTATTCGCCGGTGTATAGAGGACGGTGCTCTATCCGCATAGTGTATCTTCATGAGCTCACGTTTGTATTGGGTGCTTGTCATAGACAACGTGATCTTCCTGGACGACAGCACGGACGAGGTGGTGGCAGTTCGGACTGCCGGCCGCGCCTCTGTTACTGCTGCATCAGCTACGAGCAGCGCAAGAGAGAGCAAAGCACCGCCAAATAAGAAGCCGCGGGTCGAAGGAGTGTACGTGATGAAGAAAACTGCCAGCAGTGGACACGCAAACCCGCATTCGGCGAGCAGTGTGGCCAGCGATGACTCGGATTTCGAGTACATCCCCGACACGTTCAGCAGCAAGAGCAGCAATCGTCGCCAGCAGCAGCAGAGCTCCTCAGCTGTAACTGACAAAATTGATACTGTAGACCTCGACCAGTCGAGACGGAACAGACGGTCGTTTGCAGACACGTTATCGTTCAGCGAACTGCAGGCGCAGCAGCGGGCACTCGAGCGCTTGCAAGCCGTCGCGGCCAGGAAGAACGTGAAGAAGTCCTCGCAGCGGAAGGCGAAGGCAAAAGCCCCAGCCCCAGCTGCACCTCCCTCTTTCTGGAAACCCGTAATACCAATCCCAGCGCCAAAATCAGCGTCAACTTTTTTTTCACGCCCCACTCAATCATCTCCTGCCAAGCCCATCATCCCAAAGCCAGTGAAACCATCAGTTCCGCAAGTCCCAACCAAGTCCATCCCGACCTACTACGACTCGGACACGGACTCGAACTTTGAGCCCACGCCCGCGAAGAAACCGGCCAGTCGAGTGAAACCTGTCGTGACTCCCGTCAAGCCTGGTGGTCCATCTCAAACACAGGAGCACCTGTTTGCGCATGCTCAAGAGAAATCAACTGCTGTTACCTCAGAGACCATCGACATTTACAGCGACGACGATGATGAATTTGGTTTGCTGAGCGCGACGTATGAAGAGAGCAGTCAAGTATTGAGGAAGACGTCCGGCCAGAATTACGGTGGAGCGACTTCGGCACCGGCAAAACCCAAGCGGAAGCGTCCAAAGACGGTTGCAAAGAAGAGCGACGAGCAAAAGAGCTCCTCGTCTTCCAAGAGCCATCATGCGCCATACAAGCAAGCCGAACCGAATGTGATTGTCTCCGATATCCTGCCATTCAGACGCGACATCTCGAACACGGTCATCCACAACACTTCGTGGCGCCAATGCTACTTCGATGTCGCGCCGGTGAACCTGCTTCCCTCGAGTACAGGAGAAGCGAGAGCATGCCTGATATCCAAGATTTACCCACCGCTGACAACCTACGGTAAGAAGTTGTTGCACTGTATATCACTTGCGGCTCAAGGCTTCGGATATTATTGGGAACGAGAATTCGAGTCGCTGAACGTTGCTTTTCCATAGATTCTGAAGAAGCGCTGGAGGAAAAGTGCAAGATTCTGTCTTCGTTTGGGGAAGCAAAAGAGGTTGACTCATCAGGCGTCACTGTTGAGATGGATCAAAGCAGCGTGCAGGCAGAAATGGACAAGAAGGTGTCCGAATTGGTGGAGAACGAACTTCCAAAGATCCAAGAGTGTTACCGATTAAAGACAGCAAAGATTATGCAAGAGGCGCGCTCTCAGGTCACTGAACTTCTTCGCGACCACCAGCTGCACCAAGAAAAGTCGCGAAAGCCAGCATGTGAGTTTAGATATGTGGAGCGATTGTCGAATGGCTGACTGACCGCAAGGATGCTAACATGTTTTATTTTATTTTCAGGGACGATGCACAAGCTTGAAGTCGCCCCGACAGAGCGCTTTCTCATCCACCAGATGCAGGTTCCGGAAGTCGTCACGTCAGCCCAGCACGCAAAGCTGAAGTATGTTGTGGGTCGTGACGAAACGAACGTTGGTGAAACACTAAGACCAAACTCTGCCTCGCGACTGTGCAAGTTCCACATGCAGAGCAGATCAACAGCATTTATCGGCATCAAGAGCAGCATCCGCGTTGAAGATGATCTGATCCTGCGCTATGTCCCGTACTTTGGAGACAACGAAAGTGGCGAAGAGATTGATGTGAAGCAGTACGAGAAGATCCGATCCGAGGAAGCGAGTCAGCGCAACGGCCTCGACGGAGAAGTCAGCGAGTACTTTCTTCGCTATGTGGTCGCAGAATGTGGCGACTCGACGCCAGTTTTCACTGCGCTGAAGACCGTGTACGGACTCAACCAAGCGCACACTGATTACGGAGAGATCAAGAAAAACTTTGATGCAAGACGGTTGACGACGGCACGTGTCGAGGCAGCAAAGTCTATCGTTGATGAGGAAGCTCCCGAGTCCGATGGTGATATCCACACTTCGCTAGTCAACCTTTTCAAGACCACTGCCGCATTTGGGACTTCAGATCCGGCGAAGAAGCCTCTCTCCGAGCGTCTCACGCCTCCTCCGACGTACTTCGAGTCCAACCTTGTTCGAGGACGGACCGACCAACGCGTCAGCAATCTTGGTCTGCGGTCGACGGCTGAATACAGTGAGCTGTCTGTGCACTACCGCGACCTGTTCTGCCGAATGTGCTATAAGTACGATTGCCACGAGCACGGAATTGAGCACCCACAGCCCATCCGACGTGTCGACCCGATCAACCCGCCGCTGCAACTGTCGCCTGCCGCATTGGCCGTCGAGAATGACTCTGCTGAGGACAAACAGGAACAAGACGCACACGAAGAAGAAGAAGAAAAGTCTCCAGCTCCGGAGCCTTTCGATTCCAGCGTCGTTGAACTCATCTCGCCTGACAATTCGGTTGACAACATTGAATTTGAAGATGATGACGCCGGTACGGATGATAACGAATCCACAGGCACTGGCTTGGCTCAGGACAGACGTCGCTCTGCGCGTTCTCTGACGAGAGCAAGTACGTTGGCGACTGCGTTCCTGGATGACTTTCCTCTGACAGAGAGAAGTCGGGCTCCTCGTCCGTCGCGGGTGATGAAACCGGTCCGGAAGGTTCCTGATGAGTCGGAATTCCTGGACAACTCGCACTGTGCTTTGGTGAATGCTAAGGTCGGCGCTTTTCTGGGTGGGAGCAATGTGTGCAGCGACACGTGCTGGAAAGCTGGCGCTGCGGGCTCGTCTGCGCCCTCAGCTGGGAATTTGTCGGAGAATTCTGCCAGCGCTCAAGGCGACAGCGTGAAGGAAGACGCATTGGACAGCATCAAGAGCTCGTTGAGTCCAGCTGAGCTGGTGTTGCTGCAGAAGACGCGAGACGCAGTTGGCGACAATCCGTGCATGATTGCGTCGATCGTGAAGACTGTGTCATGTCAGGATCTCCAGACATATCTGGAGGCTGAGAACCGGAGCTCTTCCCAGCGCCACAGGTCAATGGACGAGACCGCGCTCTCTCCTGACGGTCGACTGAACAAGAATCGCAAGCGAGGACGAAACACTGGGTCGCGCAACAACAACAACCGCGAGCTCTTGAAGCGGACTCGAAACAATCGTTTGAAAGAGAGCGGATCGAACCACGAGTACGAGCCGTGCAACCACGAAGGCGTGTGCGATTCCAGCGTTTGTTCGTGCATCACACGTGGCCACAAGTGCGAGAAGGCGTGTTCGTGCTCTCGTGATTGCTTAAATAGGTAAGGCATCGATGCTGTCTCTCAACTATAGAGGTGTCAAATTGTTAACTAACTGTGATTCTTATTTGTGCCACAGGTTTTCAGGATGCCGGTGCAGCATGGGAAACTGCCGAACCAACGCGTGTCCGTGCTTTGTGGCGATGCGAGAGTGCAACCCAGACGTGTGCTTCACGTGCGGAGCCAGCGAAGTTCCGGCTCTAATCTACAACGACGACCTGCAAGGTCGACCTGCGCTAGAACTGGGCATTTGCTGCAACGTGAACCTCACGCGCGGGATCCACAAGAAGCTCGGAGTCTCGTTCTCGACCACCCATGGGTGGGGCACGTTCGCCCGCGAGCCGATCAAGCGAGGCGAGTTCATCTACGAGTACAAGGGCGCGATCATCTCGCAGGACGAGGCCGAGCGACGCGGCAGCATCTACGACAAGAACGCGATCAGCTTCCTGTTCGACGCGAACGAGGACGCGGTCGTGGACGCGATCCGCAAGGGCAACAAGAGCAAGTTCGCGAACCACTCGAGCGTGAACCCCAAGTGCAAGGCCAAGATCTTCCGCGTGGGCGGCGAGCACCGCGTGGCCATCTGGGCGCAGCAGGACATCAAGCGGGGCGAGGAGCTCTTCTTCAACTACGGCTACAGCGGCGAGTCGGCTCCGGACTGGAGCCAGCTGCGCATCAAGGACTCGCACCGCAGCTCCAAGAGCTGAGCGAGGGCTTCGCATCATGGTCTCGCGCCGCAGAATTCAAGAGCTGGGGTTAGGGCTTTGGCGGTGATGCGAGGGGTAAAGCTTGAATAGAAAGGAACTGGAATAAAGATGGGTTATTTTCTCATACCTGTGATTGCCACATTTGTTTTATTCAGCAGCGAGCTGGAGAGCCACGCGCTGCGCTGCTGTACACGAGCTATCGTTTGCGATGCGAAATCAACGAAGTTACACTTGAGCACCTGCTCGAGAATCTTCTCGACGAAAAGATTGACGACATCCACGTCCGAACTCATTCAGCGCGTCACTAAAGAAGCTTCGGTGAGTTGATCGCTTGAAACATTGTGGCATTGTTGTGAGCTAATAATGTTGCTTTGGTTATTTGTGTCATAGAGAACTGGTACGAAGGTTTTGCACGAGCGTGCACGTGGACATTTCGGAGCAAACGAGTTCGATCGAAGCCGTTCGGATAGCGGCAAACGTCATCAGCAGCGTCTTGGCAACGGAGACCTCTGTGCTCCGATCGGCTGCGGCGCTTGCGGGTCGAATGGATTGCGCTCGCGCACTGGACAATGCCCACTTTATGCTCTCGTGGCTGAGACAAGGATTCGAAAACAATGATTGAAGTTCCAATTATTAATTGACAATTGAGGGATATTTTGCCCTCAATTAATGAATTGCCGTGTTTTCAAATATTGCAATTATGAATGGTCAGCAACATAAATATTGCAATTATAAATTGTTAACATGGTACAACTTACAATAGTGAATTGTTGGTTTTCGTTCGTCGGAAGCAGGAAAGATGAAGCCGGCCATGTCACTCACTCACTCATGCCATGTCACTCACTTGTCGAGCCTGGGGGTCGTACCCATTACTACATCGCTCCTATGCTGTATGTCAAGAGTTATATTTTGATTATAGTTGTATTATATTGTGGCTATAGGATCTAACGCCTACACCAGCTTGGCGTATGTATGTCAGATCTCTGGTGTATACATGTAATGTTATCACTTAAACTAAACTCTATGTCAGTTATTAAGTCACATAGTTTTCTACACTTTATTTTTGAGTGAGCAATCGGATTGAGCTGTGATCTTCAGAGGGCACGGGCTGGACACTTCCTGATACACTGCAATAAACCGCAATTCAAAAGCCA